>JBBPBX010011086.1:5232-56647 GCA_038048925.1 Garcialebias charrua | reverse complement strand
AGGACATCATTGGTAACCCTCAGCAATGCAGTCTCTGTACTGTGAGCTGCCCTGAATCCAGACTGGAACTTCTCATACAGGGAGTGTTGTTGTAGGTGATCCTGCAGCTGAGCAGCAACAGCTTTTTCCAGCACTTTAGACAGAAAAGGGAGGTGTGAAATTGGGCGGTAATTAGAAAAAATGTCGGGATCCAAATTAGATTTTTTCAGAAGAGGCCTAATGATGGCGGTTTTTAGAGGCAGTGGAACATGACCAGATTGTAGAGACTGATTTATTATTTGAGTGATAAGTGGGCCTATTGCAGAATGATTGGTTTTTATGAGAGACGAGGGGAAAGGATCCAGGGCACAGGATGAAGGCTTCATTTTCTTGATGATGGCCTCCACCTCACTCTGAACAACTTCGTCAAAGCTGTTTAGGGTCCCAGAATGCAGACGGGTGGGTGGCACACTGAGAACGGGGAGGTTGTGGAGCTGAGATCTGATAGTGTCAACTTTGGTTTTAAAAGATGAAAGAAACAGGTCGCATTTTTGAGCAGAGTCCTCAAGAGTTTGCTTAATGGGATTAAGCAGACGAGTGATTGTGGAGAAGAGCTGTTTAGAGTTTCCAGGGCAGGTGTTGATGATGTTAGAATAATATTTGGAGCG
The DNA here is from genome assembly GCA_038048925.1 of Garcialebias charrua. Lineage (NCBI taxonomy): Eukaryota > Metazoa > Chordata > Actinopteri > Cyprinodontiformes > Rivulidae > Garcialebias > Garcialebias charrua. The sequence continues at coordinate 56,000 of JBBPBX010011086.1, read as the reverse complement.
TGCTTCTTTAAGAGAATAGGCGTATGCTTTCTGATGTTCTTTATATGCCTGCTTATGCACAGACAGACCAGATGATTTTACACGTCTCTCAATAGCACGGCCAGTTGCCTTCATCTTGCGCAGCTCATCAGTGTACCAAGGAGCTGAGCGCGAGAAAGACACCAGTCTTGTCTTTAAGGGGGCGTGTAGGTCCAGGAGCTCCCGAAGAGATTGGTTGTAGTAATCCACAGAGTCATCTGCAGATGAATGATTGACAGCGGTCAGGGTGTGAAGATCAGCAGACAGAACATCAAGGGAAATGTTTTTAAGGTCACGGAACTGGATGGGTCGTTTTGGATTTGAAGCAGGCGAAGATGAAGGCACTTCCAGGGAGATGACCCTGTGGTCTGAGACACCCAGGTCATATACAGATAAGTTATTGATGAGTACAGTGTCTGTAATCACCAAATCCAGAGTATGCCCCCTGCTGTGCGTAGGGGCGTCAACATGTTGAGTGAGATTAAGAGAGTCCAGAAGAGACTTAAAATCTGTTGCCAGAGGTGAAGAAGAATTGTCCACGTGGATATTTAAGTCGCCAAGAAAAATAGTCTTCACAGGGGAGGTGCAGAAAAAAGTGAGAAGGTCATGCATCTCTGAGTTAAATGAAACATGCGGTTTGGGAGGTCTATAAATTAATATAACATTCATCAGGAGTGGGGCTTTGAAGCTGAAAGCCAGACATTCAAAAGAGGAAAAGTCCTGAGAAGACAGATGAGACAATTTTAAATTACTGCGATAAATTACAGCCAGACCACCACCGCGGCCAGTGCTGCGGGCTCTCTGCAGATAACTGTATCCAGAGGGACACGCCTCATTCAGAGAACTGAACACCTCTGGTTGGTGCCACGTCTCTGTAAGACACATGAGGTCCAAGTCCTTCTCCAGAATGTGATCATGAATTAAACATGACTTGTTGGAAAGAGACTGCACATTGAAAAGTTCTAATTTAATACCAGTTGGAATAGGAGCTTTTTGAACCGGTTTAAGCAGACTGAAGTCCACTCCACGTTTTCCTCGCCACTTCGTGCGCAGAGGACTACAAAGGCCTACAGACGCAGCGTTCTGATGACGCCATCGAGGTGCGACACGTCTCTCAGTCCAGACAGCACTAATCGAATCAGAGTTCGCTTGAGAAAAACGGTTTTCTTTCGAGAGCTTCTATGGATGTAACGAGGTCTACGCAGAAGTCCCAGTTGTTTGATGGTGGAAATAGAAGGAGGAATGGAGCAGTTGTTAAGTTCAAACAACTGCGAAGCGGAATACGTCAACATCCACGAGCCGGAGGAGGCTAGCACAGAGCTAGCCGCTAGCAGCAGGCCCACGGCTCCGAGAAAGATATACAAGAAGCAGAGAGATGTAACTCGAACGAGCATTACCTTGAAGGAGTACAGGAGAGAGTCCAGAACAGTCCAGAGGACACAGGAAGTTGAGAGAGGCAGCAGGTAAGCGAACAATAAGTGCAGCTACGTGATACTCGAAGCTAAATTCGTGTTGAAGCTAGCGGGAGCTAGCAGCCCCTACTATTATTAAAATTCCGGTTAGACTAGTAAAGTTTTCTATCTAATGACTCCAGCAAACAAGTCAAATCTTGGCTTCGCCACGATCTCCCATCCTGAGCAAGCACAATGGCATCAGTGGAAAGGAAAAACTCCCTTTTAGAAGGAAGAAACCTCTAGCAGACCCAGGCTCAGGACAAGCGGTCATCTGCTTTGACCGGCAACTTATAATGTTTGCAGATCCACAACGCAGTCAGAAAAGACAGTTGCTCTAAACTAACTAACTAAAACACAAAACTTAATCACAGAAAGGTAGAAATGTCCGCGTCCGATTCACACAGGTGCTGTACACAGGCTTGCGCCTGCCGCACTCTGCGTTCAAGAAAGGTAGAAAAGTTCAAAGAAAGGTAGAAATGTCCGCGTCCGCTTGTACAGGTGCTGTACACAGGCTTACGCCTGTCGCACTCTGCAGTCGAGAAAGGAAGAAATGTCCAACAAGGCTCGATGAAAAAAACAGCAGAAAGTAATAAAAAAGGCTTCAAAAAGCAAAAAGTACGAGGAGCAGCGGCAGCCAAGGTGTGCCCGCGTCCACTTCCTCCCATCTGTCCATCTGCCGTAGTAATCCTTAACGTTGCTGGGTACCTGAGGCCGTAACGGACTCCATCGCAGCCACGAAGCAGTTTCCTAACTTCCGTGAAGGCGGCGCGTTGTTTACTCACAGCCTGGGTGAAGTCCGGCAGGATGCGGATGGTGTCCTCCTCAGCGGATGTTATCACCCCGGCCTCTGCAGCCTTTTTGAGAAGTAATTCTTTTTCCGTGAAGTAGTGACATTTAACCACAAACGCTCTTGGTGGTAAATCATCCTGTACTGGCTTTGTACGAAGGGTCCGGTGCGCTCTATCCAGAGTCGGCAGCTTGTCCAGTCCAAGAGCTTCCTTTAGCATACCGGCTACATAAACAGACGGCTGTTTCCCATGCTCTCGCCCTTCTTTCACCCCGGTGATGCGGATGTTACAACGCCGTGATCGAGCCTCCAGATCCTCGCACCGGGCTCTGAGCAGGGTAAGTTCTTTTTTCATCCCGGACAAGTCAGACTCTATATTAGCAATAGAGTCGGCGTTAGCGGTTACTCCGCTTTCCAGCTCAGACGTGTGGCTCTCAACTTTGTCCAGTCTTTTATTGATTTTATCAGTGGCATTGCGCAGCTCCGTTTGAATTTCTATAGCCTTTTCGTCCATTTTCTTCAGCAATTCTTGTCTCATTGACTGTAATTCTTCCAAAATGGCATTCTGGTTGCTTGCTGCAGTCGTCGTTGCATTTGAGCCAGCTGCTGAGCTGGCGTCCTCATCAGGGGCCTTCGTGTCCTGTGCGGACTTGTTGACTGGAAGTTTCTTAGGAGGCATACTTGTGTGAGTGGTTAGTTGTTGGTCGAGTGGTTGGTTGTTGTCTAAAATATATACAGCAGCCTATGTGGTGCTATAACACGTAATTTTACAAGCGTCGTATCATAAATGTGGGTTCAGGTGCGGAGCTCACAAACCTACGTCCTCACATGGCGCTGCCTCAACCGGAAGCCCCCGAGGCCATGGTCTTGAGCCAGAAAAAGTTAGCATGCCCTCTCCGGGTCGGGAGGAGGTCCTGTCCCAAGTGGAGGAGTTTAAGTATCTCGGGGTCTTGTTCACGAATGCGGGAAAACTGGAGCGTGAGATCGATAGGCGGATAGGTGTAGCATCTGCAGTGAAGCGGGCGCTATACCGGTCTATCGTGGTGAAGAGAGAGCTGAGTTGAAAGGCAAAGCTCCCAATTTACCGATCAATCTATGTTCCCACCCTCATCTATGGTCATGAGCTTTGGGTTATGACCGAAAGAACAAGATCTCGGATACAAGCGGCTGAAATGAGTTTGTCTGGACTCTCCCTTAGAGATAGGGTGAGAAGCTCAGTCATCCGGGAGGGACTCGGAGTAGAGCCGTTGCTTCTCCACATCGAGAGGAGCCAGTTGAGGTGGCTCGGGCATCTGGTTAGGATGCCTCCTGGACGCCTCCCTGGTGAGGTGTTCCGGGCATGTCCCACCGGGAGGAGACCCAGAGGAAGACCCAGGACACGCTGGAGGGACTATGTTTCTCGGCTGGCCTGGGAATGCCTTGGGATTCCCCCAGAGGAGCTGCTCTAAGTGGCTGGGGAGAGGGAAGTCTGGGGCTCCCTACTTAGGTTGCTACCCCCGCGACCCGACCCCGGATAAACGGACGACAATGGATGGATGGATGTATAGATGGATGGATGGGTATGGTTTATCTATATTCTCACAAGCACAAGTATGGGTACCTTAAGGTTTGTCACATGGAATATTAATAGAGCCCGTAGCCAACAGAAAAAATATAGAATCATTAACCAGATTAAAAGATTAAAGGCAGATGTTGTATTACTCCAAGAAATTCATAAATTACACTCAACTGTGGATGAGCTAAAATCTCCTTAGTTTTCTGATGTATTCTCAGCCTGCTATAACTCAAGACAAAGAGGAGTAGCAATATTAATACATAAAGATGTTAACTTTACAGTATTAGACACAGTTATAGACCCGCACGGTAGATATATAATATAAAAATTATCCATACTCAGCCAAAAATATTGTATTGTTAGTATATATGGGTCAAATGTGGACGTCACTGCTTTTTTTCATGATCTCTTTTCTATTCTATCAAATCACATGGATTGCTCAATGGTACTGGGAGGTGATCTTAACTTTGGTCTAGATGGCAAAATAGACAGGCTGAGTGCAGTAGGAACTCAACGCGGTTGACATTCCATAAATATAGTTAAACAGTACATGAGTGATTATGGACTCTGTGATACATGGCGTTCTCTTCACACTGATAGCAAAGAATATTCTTTCTTTTCACATGTGCATCACTCTTATTCTCATCTGGATTATTTCCTAGTAAGCAATTCATTGTTGACCAACATTTCAGACACTAAGATACACCCTATTGTTGTCAGCGATCATGCACCAGTTACTTTAAATTTAGCTAATAAGAAAGAAATCCCCAAAAGTAAAAACTGGAGATTAAATACCTCACTGCTAAAGGACAAAGAATTTATACACTATTTAAAAAAAGAATGGACATCGCATTTAAAGTTTAATGACTTGCCAGGAACATCAGCTTGTACACTCTGGGAGGCTGGGAAAAAAGTTATGAGAGGTAAAATAATATCCTATTCAACAAATAAAAAGAAAAAAGAAAATAAACGTATTGAGGAATTAGATAAATCCATCAAATTATTAGAAGGTTTACAAGGAGAGGAAACACAACAAAAACTATGCAAGTTAAAATTAGAACTAAATGAATTTTTTGACAAGAAAAACTAATTCTTAATACAACAACTTCGATTAGAAAATTTTGAACACTATAATAAATCAGGGAGCTTTTTAACGAACCAACTAAAATTAAACAAAGAAAAAAACGTCTATATATGGTATTAAAGACTCAAATGGAAACATAACTTGTGATGAGGGAAAAGTGAACAGTGTTTTTAGAGATTTTTATAAAACTATACACTCCACAAATAAATCTGACAGATGAGGATATCAATCAATTTTTGGAGAGAGTAACACTTCCAAAACTAGACAGTAGGCAATCATCAGAACTAGACTCACCATTAACATCAGATGAACTCCGTAAATCCATTAAAAACATGCCTAATAAAAAGTCTCCTGGCCCAGATAGTTATCCAGCAGAATTTTATAAAGAATTTTGGAATATACTGGAACCAATATTTCACAGAATGTTACATGAGTCAGAAGAAAATGGCAGGCTTCCAACACATATGAATTCAGCCAACATTAGTCTAAACCAGGCAACGATCCAGTATTGCCTACCAGTTATCGTCCCATCTCTCTTATTAATGTCGATGTTAAAATAATTTGTAAAACCCTCTCTAAAAGATTAGAGAAGATAACTCCTTTCATTATTCATCCTGATCAAACTGGATTCATAAAAGGAAGACACTCGACCATAAACACTCGCAGATTATATAATTTAATTGAGTATTCATATAGTAAAAATGTTGAATCAGCTATTTTATCTTTAGATGCAGAAAAAGCATTCAGTAGCGTAAATTGGAATTTTTTATATGCTACCTTGATTAAATTTGGATTTGGAAACAATTTCATTAATTGGTTGATAATACTTAGGCTGCTACCCCCGCGAACCGACCTCGGATAAGCGGAAGACAATTGTAAGGATATATACGGGTGGTCAATATTAAACTGACACACTTTATATATCTTAATTACTTATTCAGATCGAATAGTAATTTCACGGATTCTTTTCTTTTTCAGTTTACCCAATATTTCAACACCATCCCCCAACAGCTCATCCATAAACTGGACAGTCTGGGGCTGAACACCTCAATGTGTAACTGGCTGCTAGACTTCCTGACCGGGAGACCACAGACAGTACGGATCGGGAGTAACACATCTAGCACCATCACATTGAACACAGGGGCCCCACAAGGATGTGTGCTGAGCCCCCTTCTATTCACCCTGCTAACACACGACTGCACACCATCGTACAGCTCCAACCACTTCATCAAGTTTGCGGACGACACAACAGTGGTAGGTCTCATCAGCAACAACGATGAGACGGACTACAGGAACGAGGTGAGCCGCTTGGCCTTGTGGTGCGGACACAACAATCTCACTCTCAACGTGGAGAAGACAAAGGAGATTGTCGTGGACTTCAGGAAGAGGGATGCACAACATGCCCCTCTGACCATCAACAGCACCGCAGTGGAGAGAGTGGACAGCACCAAGTTCCTGGGAGTGCACGTCTCAAAGGACCTGTCCTGGAGCAGGAACACTGCAGCACTGGCCAAGAAGGCTCACCAGCGCCTCTACTTTCTCCGCAAGCTGAAAAGGGCTGGAGCTTCAACCTCCCATCATGTGCACCTTCTACAGGGGTGCCATAGAAAGTGTCCTGACCAGCTGCATCACGGTGTGGTTTGGTGCATGCACTGCATCATGCCGCAAGAGCCTCCAGCGCATCGTGAAAGCAGCTGAGAAGATCGTCGGCACCTCCTTGCCCTCACTGCAGGACTTACACAGCAAACGCCTCACTCGGAAAGCCCACTGCATGGCAGGTGATCCCACACACCCACTACACAGCCGCTTTAGACTGCTGCCATCAGGGAGGAGACTGAGGAGTCTCCAGGCTCGAACCAGCAGACTGAGAGACAGCTCTGTTCATCAGGCAGTCAGAATGCTAAACACTCTGCCTGCTCTGCCTCCCCTCCCATTTGAACTGCCTTAACACAAAAAACTTTCTCACACATTACCACTCAACACAAAGTTTTTAACACTGGACCCTGTGTCATCAAACGGGTTATTCACTAAACTCTCGGTCATGTACTCATTCAGTTTGCACTACTTCTCATATTTGCACTAATGTTTGTATTACATTACTGCCTATAGTCATACTACTGTTTACATTCACTGTTTACATTTATTAATATGGTTTACATTTATTACTACTGCTTTACATTTATTACTACTGTTTACATTTACACTACTTTTATCTACACTACTGCAGATACATATACAGCATTCTCTGACTAGCCTTATCTAAGGATGCCAAATGTGCCTTATGTGCCTCACTGCATATGCCACTTTGCCTCTATACCAACATCAACTACCTCATACATATACTGTGTACATTAACTTATATGCTGCTGTGCCACTCTTTGCAAATGTCAATGCTAGAACCTTCAGTTTATTTTATAGATATACTTTTTATACTTTTTATACTACTATGCAAAAACTCAGGACAGTATTACACTTTTATTATTTCATTTTATGCTTATGTTCATTGGGTGTTTGGTGTTTCAGGGGTGTTTGGTGTTTCAGTGTTGGTGTAAATTTTCATACTTTTATACTATTATGAAAAACTCAGGACAGTGTTACACTTTTACTATTTTATGCTTATGTTTATTAAATGTTTTAGTGTTTAGTGTTTAGATGGTTACTGTTGCACCGAGGGACTGAGAGAAACGCAATTTCGGTCCTGTGTATGTCCTGTACATATTGCAGTTCTGACAATAAAGTTGACTTTGACTTTGATTTCTGTGATCTTTATGATTGATAAATAAATAAAGCCATTAAGTGACAGAGATGTTGATTTTAGTTTGGTATGCCAGGAGACACTACCATTTATTTATAACAAATCAACTAAAATTAACACCATTACACTTGATTGATAGATTTCACTTTCTTACAATTTAACACGTCAGCACATTTAAATTACAACACAACAGACATAAATACAGTTGTCAATATACTTAGTCAGTGGCTCTTTAGCTTAAAATAGTTACCAGCTTAGATTGAAATAGGGAGAGATTTAAGAGGAATAGGGAGAGGTTAAGAGAGGAAGTTATTTATCTTGAGTTTAACCAGATGACACTTTCTATCCGACTTCTGCTAAATCCAGGTACGTTTGTAAACGCTGACTCATTACCTTGAAGATGATTAGTCTGGTAAAGAGATGGCACCAGCCTTTCAGGCAAACAGAATCGTTGCAGGTCCAGCACGTCCGAACCGGTTCTCGTTTACGTTTCAACGACTCCTGGGATCCGCGTCGATCATCAGAAAATGGTGTCAGCAGCTCCTGGTTGACTTCAAGATAACTTATTCCAGAAAGGAATAATCAAAGTTCTGAGCTTACGCTCAGTTTGAAGTGTACTGATAACGAGCATGTTATTAGTCTTTAACTGAATGACTGTCCTTAGCGTGTGACGGATGTTCATTCAGCTCTTTGGGATGACCTCATGTCTTGAAGTCCCCAGCAAAAACTGAACGTTCACCGAAGCAAACGTTTTTTCTAAAAGTGTTGAGACCAGAAAACAGTCTTCTGATTGGTCAGAAGGGAAGAGAGGAGAATACAGAGACACGTCAAAGGGTTCACTTTAACGTTATCAGAATTCAAGGTGAGAGTCAGAGCAGAGAGAAATGTTTAGGAAAAGACAGAGAGTGCTGGAGTCATTCTCATGAAAACAACAGATTAACTGTCTTCTCCATTTCTAAACAAAACTGCTGGGCCTCTCTGACCCGGGTGCTTCAACTTTCCCACAGTTTGTGGACATCATGTTAGTGCAGAAGTGACACAGTTTCACTTTACAGAATAACACAGCATAATAGCATATGTGACCATAAGACATATTGTAAATTACAACACTGCTCATGAATAAACACAGGTGATGCTCTGATTATATTTGTATTAGAACAAAATCAAAGATAGAAATAGTCTCTTTTGGTGACTATGTTCTCAGATTACAACTAATAAAATAAATTGTGTTAAAAGTCTGGTTACTGAAAGGTCAGCAAAGGTCATCACTGGAACAGTTCAAAACACATCAGTATTGACCCTGGGTAGGTCCACTACATCTCCCCCCTTTTGGAAGTCATCGCCAGTCCTAGGGGATGAGGTCCAACACGAAAGGATACCTTGAACTGTTTCTGATCTTGAAGTAATCCAGTAAGTGGAAGAAGAAAAATCAAAAATTATAATCCCATAAAGTTTTTGGAAATTCCATACTGTTCGTAGGTAATCCCATTGCGGTAAGCTTTTAATCCTTTGGAAAACAAAGTCTTATAATCCACAGCGGTAAATCCACAGCAGTAATTCCACCACGATTAGTTTTGTTGATTGATCAGCAACAATTGTTTTTATAATCAGCATGTAGAGGGGATCCCTCGATTGAAGCAGAGGAGGCGACCCTTGGATGAAGGTTGAAGACCAAGCGTTGGAGCTGCAGGTCCCCACATCGAAGGTTGTTGGCTGGTTGGCTTCCAGTCAGTGCCACTCTGGTTCTATGTGTCATGCAATTATGTGGTTTTTAGGTGGGCTTATGATTGGGATTTTACATTAGGCCCTACCTATATGCACCTGGTGTGTAAGCTATCATGATTTAGATCAGCTACAATTACCAATTAAGGGGTGGATCAATTCTGTAAAATTAGAAATAGGGATCTATACCTATAAAATTTTGGAGGGCTTCTGTAACGAAGGCCTCTAATTCCAAACTATTCCTCCATTCATTACTTAGTTTAGGTTAAACTAAAATAGAAAAATGAAATATAGTTTGATCTAAATGTCTGTTGTCTTTTAGACGAACGACGTAGGATTTGGTATTCCTAATAAATTTTGAAGTCTATGGCGAGACTCATCAAAATGAATAGATAATCTAGAATAGAAACGATCGAATCGGTTCAATTTAGAAATTGTGAGACCAGTGTAGTTTATGGTACCTTGAGTAGCTTTAAACTACATTGACTCTTCAACGATTGAGATTTTTAACAAAATGAACTGCATGTTGGCATAGTTAAATCCATTTAAGTCTTTAACTAACATTAATGCAAAACCTTTTTGGCTGGGAGTGTTCATAACCAAAACAATATCTCAACTAATGACAACCGTAATTGATGGGGATTTTAAACCCCTGTTACCTTAATAAAAACCACACAAGATAAACAAGAGAACAGTGTTAAATCAGACAAACAACTTTGCAAAGGGGAAGGCTTTTTAATGTCTTTTGAAACTTAGTTTGGTCTCAAATACATTGTTCAGCACAATTCCGAATTGTACTGGACATGACAAGCTATTTAAACAAGAAGCAGGTGGAGTTTGACAAGCTCTGACGTCTTACAGATAAAACAAACAAGTCGTGTTTCTGATCCTACAAGAACATCTAATCCAGACATTGTCAAGGCTAGAAGACTGTCTTTTCTGTATCAAGGAGAAAAAGCAAACAACATGTTTGTACTATCAAATATAAGTGTTTAAAGGGAACAGAGAATATTTGATACAAGTGAGCTGGGTTATAATTATTGGGTCAGAGTAATTAGTTTTAGATGATAAATATTGAATATCTCCATCATTTCATCCTCTTTATCATATATAAACTGATCATTATTAATTATGTGAGCGGTGCGGAAAACAACCCCTGAGGCCGAATTTCTAATTAGAGGCAAAAAACTCACACCACCGTCCCGTGCCTCCACAGTAACGCCCTAACGCAGGATCACCTTTTTAGGATGGTTTGAGAGATTATAAAGTTTTGGAGAACTCTGTTGATTGTCATATTTCATGACTTATTTCAATGTTTGAGAGAAATAAAGATTTGAGGAGAATTTTACAATGAGTATGGTCTTATTTCATGGCTTATGTCAAAGTTTTAAAAGGAATAATATATCTAGCAGGGATTAGTCTATTTATCCACAAAAACCAAGTTTTTTCCAAAGAAATAGAACTTTTGAGAAGAAACATATATATATAACTAATCTATTTACAAATAAAAGAAATAAGCTATTTAATTTGTTTTATATAATAATATATATATATATATATATTAGGGGTGTTGATCGAATAAAACTTTTTAACTAATTAATCGCAAATCAGTTTTAAAATTAATCACGATTAATCACGATTAAACACTTTACGGCAACTTTTAATAAAGATGGATTCATTCATCAGTTGAGTCATAACCTTTATTGTTTCACACAGTGTTTAAAATCTGGAAGAAAAAAATTGTACAAAACAATGCAGCACATAACCAAAAGAGCACAAAATCCAAAACATATATTGTAACAGAGCTACTCTTCTTCATTTAGCCAGCTACTTAGGCAAACCAGTATCTCTACATTACTTGAAGAGAGAGCAGCATTAATCACGATTAAACACTTTACGGCAACTTTTAATAAAGATGGATTCATTCATCAGTTGAGTCATAACCTTTATTGTTTCACACAGTGTTTAAAATCTGGAAGAAAAAAATTGTACAAAACAATGCAGCACATAACCAAAAGAGCACAAAATCCAAAACATATATTGTAACAGAGCCACTCTTCTTCATTTAGCCAGCTACTTAGGCAAACCAGTATCTCTACATTACTTGAAGAGAGAGCAGCATTAATCACGATTAAACACTTTACGGCAACTTTTAATAAAGATGGATTCATTCATCAGTTGAGTCATAACCTTTATTGTTTCCCACAGTGTTTAAAATCTGGAAGAAAAAAATTGTACAAAACAATGCAGCACATAACCAAAAGAGCACAAAATCCAAAACATATATTGTAACAGAGCTACTCTTCTTCATTTAGCCAGCTACTTAGGCAAACCAGTATCTCTACATTACTTGAAGAGAGAGCAACTCTCTTCTTCTGAACAATGTGGCCAGATAGGGAGAACAGTCTTTCACAGGGTACAGTGGTGGCAGGTGTGGAGAGATATTTGCGGGCAATTTGTGCTAGTCCGGGGTATGAGTCCTTTCTTTTTAACCACCACTGCAGTGGGCACTCATCCATCTCAGCTTTGTTTTCAGATTTGTAGCGGTCCAGTGTTGTTTGAATGGAGTCTACCTCATCGTCCGTGTCTGAATCCGGTGATGCAGGCAAGAACATTGACATTTTCCTCTTCTTTGGTGGTGCTTCCCCTGTTGTTTCAGTATCTTGGATTTGGTCATTTCTCACCTCTTTCAGAACTCCACACTTCACCTCTCTCAGATTTAGGCATGGATTTTAAGTCCTTAAACCTGGGATCAAGAGCTGTAGCATTCTTTAGCCAAGTAAGATTAGAGTTCTCCTTCCGTTGAGCCAGGTCTTCACAAAAGGCCTTCTTGAATCTCAGTATGTTTACTGTGTCATCATCTGAAGGCTCCATGACTCTGAAAATATGGCAGAAGGCAGGCAACACCACAGAGCAGGAGATGTACTTCTGTCCACCCAGAGTCTCAGTGACATATCTGTGAAAACAGAAATTAATATTAATAATGTGATTATTGTTTGTTTGTTTGAAAAAGAAACAATACCGTACCTGCATGGCTCCAGTAGATCCTCCAACTTCTTCAGCTTTCCAAATTCAGCGTCTGTAAGCAGGGGGATTTTGCTGTTCTGTTGTGCCAGGGTTGCCTCTATAGGTGATTTATTTTCTAGAATCCTTTTGATCATGTGTAAAGTGGAGTTCCATCTTGTGGGCACATCTTGAATCAGGGATTCTTCTTTTTGTTTGTGTGCTACTTGCTATTCAACTCTCTAGCATTAGATGGGCTGTGCTTGAAGTGACCAACAATTTTACGACATTTCGTTAAAGCAGAATCAAATCCACTGTCCCCCAGTGAGACTGTAATTGTTCTTTGTAAAGCGTGTGCAGTACAAGGCAGGTGATCATATGGAAGGAGCCTTGAAGCAGCTATCAGGTTTCGAGCACTGTCTGTCCCGAGTGTTGTTATTTGTTTCTCTATTTTCCATTGTTGTGCGACAGCCTGGATGTGCTGCGCACAGGCCTCTGCATAATGGCGCTCAGTAGACTTACTCACTGTTAAAGCTAACGAGTGCAGGCTCCAGCTGTTATCAATGAAGTGAGCCGTGACACCCAAATAGTTGTCGTTGCTAGCTGAAGTCCAGTGATCACATGTTAGTGCAATGTAAGATGCTTGCGCTAACAGACTTTGCTGAATCACCCTCTTGCTGTTGTATAACGTTTCTATCCTGCCCATTACGGTTGACCTCGCAGGTAGCTGATAAGCAGAGTCACCCGACGCCTCCCGAATCAAATCCCTCAGTCCTGAGTCCTCAACAATATTTATAGGTCGACAGTTTTTAGCAACCCAACGAGCAATGGAGTCAGTTATTTTGTTGGTGGCTACCTTATTCAGCGGCGCACCTCTCGCTCCAAACTGTTGCAGAGTTGTTTGTCGAAGACCTCCTCCTCCTCCATCAGACGTCGATGCCGCACCAGGATGTTTCGCCCTCAGGTGATATGTGAGAGAGGAATTGCTTCGGTGATAATTAAACACACCTTTGCAATGTACACAAATTACTTTGGTTTTATCCAAAGCACCGTCTGATAACAACTTAAAATGAAATTGTCCATTTAATAGCGTCTCTTCTTTTTTCTCCATCGCTAGCTCTCAAGATAAACAGGAAGTGAAGTTCTTCTTCGTCTACTCCTTCTTCTTCGTCTTCTTCTTCTTGGGTTTTTATGGCGGTTGGTAAACGGAAGTGTGGTTGGCATCCGGTGCGAGATTTTCAAAATAATCGTTGCGTTATGTTATTTTAACGCGTCATAATAAATAAAATAACGCAAATAATTAACGCGCTAATATCGACACCATTAATATATATATATATATATGTATATATATATATATATGTATATATATATATATGTATATATATATGTATATATATATATATATATATGTATATATATATATATATATATATTCCATCCATCCATCCATCCATCTTTCTTCCGCTTATCCGGGGTCGGGTCGCGGGGGTAGCAGCCTAAGTAGGGAGGCCCAGACTTCCCTCTCCCCAGCCACTTGGAGCAGCTCCTCCGGGGGAATCCCAAGGCGTTCCCAGGCCAGCCGAGAAACATAGTCCCTCCAGCGTGTCCTGGGTCTTCCTCTGGGTCTCCTCCCGGTGGGACATGCCCGGAACACCTCACCAGGGAGGCGTCCAGGAGGCATCCTAACCAGATGCCCGAGCCACCTCAACTGGCTCCTCTCGATGTGGAGAAGCAGCGGCTCTACTCCGAGTCCCTCCCGGATGACTGAGCTTCTCACCCTATCTCTAAGGGAGAGTCCAGCCACCCTGCGGAGAAAACTCATTTCAGCCGCTTGTATCCGAGATCTTGTTCTTTCGGTCATAACCCAAAGCTCATGACCATAGATGAGGGTGGGAACGTAGATCGATCGGTAAATTGAGAGCTTTGCCTTTTGACTCAGCTCTCTCTTCACCACGACAGACCGGTACAGCGCCCGCTTCACTGCGGACGCTGCACCTATCCGCCTATCGATCTCACGCTCCAGTTTTCCCTCATTCGTGAACAAGATCCCGAGATACTTAAACTCCTCCACTTGGGGCAGGACCTCCTCCCCGACCCGGAGAGGGCATGCTACCCTTTTCCGGCTCAAGACCATGGCCTCGGATTTGGAGGAACTGATCCTCATCCCGGCCGCATCACACTCGGCTGCAAACCGCTCCAGTGAAAGTTGTAAATCACGAACTGATGAAGCCAGTAGGACCACATCATCTGCAAAAAACAGAGAAGCGATTCTAAGGCCACCAAAACGGATCCTCTCAACACCTTGGCTGCGCCTAGAAATTCTGTCCATAAAAGTTATGAACAGAATCGGTGACAAAGGGCAACCTTGGCGGAGTCCAACTCTCACCGGAAACGAGCCTGACTTACTGCCGGCAATGCGGACCAAGCTCTGACACCGGTCGTACAGGGACCTAACAGCCCTTATCAAAGGGCCTGGTACCCCATACTCCCGGAGTACCCCCCACAGAACCCCCCGAGGGACGCGGTCGAATGCCTTCTCCAAGTCCACAAAGCACATGTAAACTGGTTGGGCAAACTCCCACGCACCCTCCAGGACCCTGCTGAGGGTGTAGAGCTGGTCCAGTGTTCCACGACCAGGACGAAAACCACACTGCTCCTCCTGAATCCGAGGTTCGACTATCCGACGGACCCTCCTCTCCAGAACCCCTGAATAGACCTTACCAGGGAGGCTTAAGAGTGTGATCCCCCTATAGTTGGAACACACCCTACGGTCCCCCTTTTTGAATAGGGGAACCACCACCCCAGTCTGCCAATCCAAGGGAACTGCCCCCGATGTCCACGCGATATTGCAGAGTCGCGTAAGCCAACACAACCCTACAACATCCAGAGCCCTAAGGAACTCCGGGCGAATCTCATCCACCCCCGGAGCCTTGCCACCGCGGAGCTTTTTAACCACCTCGGCGACCTCAGCACCAGAGATCGGAGAACCCGACCCAAAGTCCCCAGGCTCCGCTTCCTCAGTGGAAGACGTGCCAGTAGGATTGAGGAGGTCTTCGAAGTATTCCGCCCACCGACTCACAACATCCCGAGTTGAGGTCAGTAGCACGCCACCCCCACCATAAATGGTGTTGGTCGCGTACCTCTTTCCCCCCCTGAGACGCCGGATGGTGGACCAGAATCGCCTCGAAGCCGTACGGAAGTCATTCTCCATGGCCTCTCCGAACTCCTCCCACGCCCGAGTTTTTGCCTCAGCAACCACCCGAGCCGCATGCCGCTTGGACTGCCGGTACCTATCAGCTGCTTCCGGGGTCCCACAAGCCAAAAAGGCCCAATAGGACTCCTTCTTCAGCCTGACAGCATCCCTCACTGCCGGTGTCCACCACCGGGTTCGAGGGTTGCCACCACGACAGGCACCAACAACCTTGCGGCCACAGCTCCGATAAGCTGCCTCGACAATAGAGGCGCGGAACACGGCCCACTCGGACTCCATGTCCCCCGCCTCCCTCGGAACGTGTTCAAAGCTCTCCCGGAGGTGGGAGTTAAAGCTCCGTCTTACGGGAGACTCTGCCAGACGTTCCCAGCAGACCCTCACAATACGTTTGGGTCTGCCAGGTCTGACCGGCATCCTCCCCCACCATCGGAGCCAACTCACCACCAGGTAGTGGTCAGTTGACAGCTCCGCCCCTCTCTTCACCCGAGTGTCCAAGACATGCGGCCGCAGATCAGATGAGACGACAACAAAGTCGATCATCGAACTGCGACCTAGGGTGTCCTGGTGCCAAGAGCACATATGGACACCCTTATGCTTAAACATGGTGTTCGTTATGGACAATCCATGACGAGCACAGAAGTCCAATAACAGAACACCACTCTGGTTCAGATCAGGGGGGCCGTTCCTCCCAACCACACCCCTCCAGGTCTCACTGTCATTGCCCACGTGAGCGTTGAAGTCCCCCAGTAGAACAAGGGAGTCCCCAGGAGGCGCACTCTCCAATACCCCCTCCAAGGACTCCAAAAAGGGTGGGTAGTCTGAGCTGCCGTTTGGTGCATAGGCACAAACAACAGTCAGAGCCCGTCCCCCCACACGTAGGCGAAGGGAGGCTACCCTCTCGTTCACCGGGGTGAACCCCAACGTACAGGCACCAAGATGGGGGGCAACCAGTATGCCCACTCCTGCTCGGCGCCTCTCACCAGGGGCAACTCCAGAGTGGAAGAGTGTCCAACCCCTCTCAAGGAAACTGGTTCCAGAGCCAGAGCCATGCGTTGAGGTGAGTCCGACTATTTCTAGTCGGAACCTCTCAACCTCACACACTAGCTCAGGCTCCTTCCCCACCAGAGAGGTGACATTCCATGTCCCAATGGCCAGCTTCTGTAGCCGAGGATCAGACCGCCAGGGTCCCCGCCCTCGGCCACCACCCATCTCACATTGCACCCGACCCCTTTGGCCCCTCCCACAGGTGGTGAGCCCATGGGAAGGGGGACCCACGTCTCCTCTTCGGGCTGTGCCCGGCCGGGCTCCATGGGTAAAAGCCCGGCCACCAGGCGCTCGCCAGCGTGCCCCACCTCCGGGCCTGGCTCCAGAGTGGGGCCCCGGTGACCCGCGTCCGGGCGAGGGAAAACTTAGTCCATTAATTGTACTCATCATAGGGGTTTTTGGGCTGCACTTTGTCTGGTCCCTCACCTAGGACCTGTCTGCCTTGGGTGACCCTTCTAGGGGCATGAAGCCCCTGACAGCATAGCTCCTAGGATCATTGGGACACTCAAACCCCTCCACCACGGTAAGGTGGCAGCCCAGGGAGGGCTGGGCTATACAACACAATTATTGTACCACATTTGATTTACTGTGTTGGTGTTTGGGGTACTGCTTGTAAAACTTTAACCCAGTCAATTTTCATTTTACAAAAAAGAGCTGTAAGAATTGTCTTAAGAAAACACTATTGTCATCCTTCTAGTATTTTGTTTTATCAAATGACATCGCTTAAGTTCTATGATTTGGTGGATTACTATATTTTACTAATTATGTTCAAGGCTCAGAACAACATACTACCACCACACATTCAAATATATTTTACTAAAAGGATTAGTTGTTACAATTTAAAGGGTATGGACATTTTTGTTAAACCGAAGTATCGAACCAGCTTGAGGGGTAGATCAACTTCTATAAAAGGCATAAGTTTATGGAATAGTTTGGACTGTGATATTAAAAATGAGAAATCATTATTTTTATTTAAGAAAAAGATCAAGAATATTCTGTTAACAAGATATATATAAGTTTGTAAATATCTATTAATTATAATGAGTAATGTGACTAATTATATGTTCTTTGCTATGCAATTTTATTTTCATTGCTTGATTCTGTTTGTTTAAAAATGATTTGTTAAGAAGGGGCAGATATGATAAGATATTCTTCTTCTTCTGCTACCTTTTATTTTATATGTATTTTATTTATTTGAAATTGAAATGGTATTTGTGTTTTTTAATTATTATGAAATAAATAAACGTTTAAAACAAAAACAATATATATCAGAATCAGAATCAGAATCAGAATCAGGTTTATTGGCCAAGTATGTTGACACACACAAGGAATTTGTTTCCGGCTGTTCGTGTCTCTCTAGAAAATATTTCTCTAAGGAATGATCACATGGGGGTTGGGAATGGGTTGGGGGTCACGCTGATTGATGTCTGATGATCAGCTGTTGATGATGGTGATGGCCTGGGGGAAGAAACTGTTCTTGTGTCTGACAGTCTTAGTGGACAGAGATCTGTAGCGTCTGCCAGACGGGAGGAGTTGGAACATGTTGTGACCCGGGTGTGTGGAGTCTGTGATGATTTTTCCAGCCCGTTTCCTGGTTCTTGTGTGGTACAAGTCCTGAATGGAGGGCAGTGAAGCCCCGATGACTTTCTCAGCCGTCCTCACTGTTCGCTGCAGCCTGTTCCTGTCCTGCCTTGTGGCTGCTCCAAACCAGACTGTGATGGATGTACACAGGATGGACTCAATGACTGCAGTGTAGAACTGGATCAGCAGCTCCTGAGGTAGGTCCAGCTTCCTCAACTGGCGTAGGAAGTACAGTCTCTGCTGGGCCTTTTTGAGGATGGAGGTGATGTTGGGCTCCCACTTCAGGTCATGTGAGATGGTGGTTCCCAGGAACCTGAAGGACTCTACCGTAGACACGGGGCTGTTGAAGATTTTGAGGGGCAGCAGTTCTGGGGGGTGTCTCCTGAAGTCCACTCTCATCTCTACTGTCTTCAGTGTGTTCAGCTCCAGTTTGTTCAGGCTGCACCAGGACATCAGTCGTTCCACCTCCTGTCGGTACGCAGACTCGTTGTCATCACTGATAAGTCCAATGACTGTAGTGTCATCTGCGAACTTCAGGAGTTTAACAGACGGGTCATTAGAGGTGCAGTCATTGGTGTATAGAGAGAAGAGCAGTGGAGAGAGCACACAACCCTGAGGGGCACCAATGCTGATGGACTGTGAGGAGGACATGATTTTCCCCAACTGCACCTGCTGCGTCCTGCCTGTTAGGAAGCTGGTGATCCACTGACACATGGCAGGAGAAACAGTGAGCTGGGAGAGTTTGGTGGAGAGAATGTCTGGGACAATAGTGTTAAATGCTGAACTGAAATCAAGAAACAGGATTCTTGCATAAGTCCCCGGGTGGTCTAGATGTTGCAGGATGAAATGCAGTCCCATGTTGACTGCATCATCCACTGACCTATTTGCCCGGTAGGCAAACTGCAGGGGGTCTAGCAGATGTCCAGTGATGTCCTTCAGGTGGGTCAGGACCAGCCGTTCAAAGGACTTCATGACCACAGATGTTAAGGCGATGGGCCTGTAGTCATTCAGTCCTTTGATGGAGGGTTTCTTGGGGACTGGAATGATGGTGGAGCGTTTGAAGCAGGAAGGAACTTCACACAGCTCCAGAGATTTGTTGAATATATTTGTGAAGATTGGAGCCAGTTGTTCAGCACAGATCTTAAGGCAGGAAGGTGAGACACCATCTGGTCCTGGTGCTTTTCTGATCTTTTGTTTCTGGAACAATCGGCTCACATCAGCTTCACATATCTGGAGTGCAACTTGAGTGGTGGGGAGAGGGAGAGACAGAGGGGGTGTTGATGGAGGAGTGATGTTAGATGCTGCTGTGGGTTGTGAAGGTGTGAATGTCTTCTTCTCAAATCTACAATAGAAGCTGTTCAGGTCGTCAGCAAGGGCTTTGTTTGCCTCTGCAGCGGGTGATGGTCTTCTGTAGTTTGTGATCTGCTGGAGGCCTCGCCACACTGAACCAGGGTCGTTGGCTGAGAGCTGACTTCTCATCTTTTCAGAGTAGCATTTTTTAGCCACTCTGATCTCCCTGGTCAATGCGTTCCTGGTCTTTTTGTACAGAGCTCTGTCCCCGCTCCTGTAGGCCTCTGCTTTAGCCTGACGAAGCTGGCTGAGCTTGTTTGTGAACCATGGCTTGTTATTGCCAAATGAGCGGAAGGTTTTTGTTGGAACACAGAGATCTTCTATCTATATATATCTATATATATATATATATCTATATATATATCTATATCTATATATGTATGGTAGTATGGTATATATATATATATATCCATCTTGAGTCCTTGCCTGCCTTCCTACACCATTGGGTTCACCAGCACCAGCCTTTTGTGACAGTAATCAAGTGTTTTGTTTACAATGAGAGTGGACCAGCATTTCAGAATTGCATTCAATATATAGAAAACTACTGAAATAAACTCTTTCAAACTCAACCATTTTATACCCATTTATGTCAGATTTCATACTTTACAGCTTTAATCCATCAGAGACCTGGAAGGACTTTCATAGCTCTTTCATATCTCTTTTTTCCCAAACAAGCAAATCTATTGGCCAGTTAGCTTTAAGATTGGAAACAAGTATTGACTAAAATAGTTATTGACTTTGAAGTGGGGTGAAAATTTGAGTTATCCAGGAGAGACTCGCTGCCCCTTACATATCAAGAGGAGACAGGTAAAGTAGTTTGGGCATCTGGTAATGATGCCCTTTGTCCATGAGGTTTTATGTGCATGACCAATTGGGAGAAGACCCTGAGGAATATAGGAGGCTATTTCTCTCTGCTGGTTTAGAAACACCTGGGAATCCTTATAGAAGAGCTGGTTGTGAAAAAAAAAAATGTCTGGGCCTTCTCCCTGCTTGGGCTGCTGACATCGCAACCCAACTCCAGAACAAGCAAAGGAAAGTGGATGGATAGGATGAATGGGTTATTGACACTCTTGTACACATTCACTGATATTTTATCAATCGTTTTATTGAATCCTTCAAAAAGTAAGCATTGCAACATGTGGTACTTGTTCTAAATATTAATAATAAAAGTAGCTCAAGCTGTTGCATCAAAGCAAGAAGGTGGCAAGTTTGTCTCACAGCCTTTCTGTGTGTGTTCATGTGCTTCCTGTGCACAAGTGGGTTTTCTCTTTGTACTCTGATGTGAGTGAGAGTGTGAATGGTTGTTTGTCTTATTTGTCTCCGTGTCTCTGTGATAGACTTGCCACCTGTCCAGGTTGAACCCTGCTGCACAGTGACTGCTGGAGATGGGCATCAACTGCCCTGTGAGCCAAAAAGGGAGAAGTGTGTAAAGATGATGGATGGACATTATAAATGCTCCAAACTTTTGGTCCTTTCCAAACTCTCCAAAATCCTGACTAAATTCACGGTTTCCTGTATTAATTGTCAATTTTAGCTTTTGTGATGTCAACCTATATTTCTAAAGTTAGTTTATACATTTGTCAGGCTTTGGCACACAATCTTGCACTCTGATCATGCACATTTCCACAAAAAAATGTCAGAAACGTGATGAACTCAACCTCTATCAAATCCTTGAAATGCATCTGTAATCTTCAAACAATAACAGCTGAACACACTCCAAAGCACTGAGATTTGCTGCAGACACTCTGACCCTTTGTTGTTGAGGAATACTCAACTGCTTTTTGACAGCTTCCCCGAGTGTCATTTTTCAGCATGAATGGGGCCTGCAGATGGCAAATGAGGTTACCATGCCAACTGATGTTCTAATGCTGATTGTGCATGTGAAATATGATGGGAGATTAGCCTCAAAATAATCACATGCAAAGTAAGAAGAGTCAGTTTTAGTATTTAGTAAAGCAGCATTAGATAAATATAATTATTTGGACAAAAGCAGGATTTGATGAAATGAAAGCATCAAAGAGCTGAAAATTACAATTAAATCTAATCAGTGTCTAAAACATATTAACAAAACACCTAAACCAATACGCAGGGAACCTAATATTCAGATAATTTACCAAAAATTTGTCAACCAGCGTGACAGTAATTATTTGAACCTTGTGCTAAAATGGAATAATGAATGAATTAAAAAAAAAACATGTTTCACAAAAGTCTGATTATTTCAATTTTTGGGGGGATCCTCATTTCCATCTCAGGATGTCAAGTTCTCTCTCTCTCAATGCTTTTTTGAGTGGGAACCTGGAAGTGACAGAAATAAAGTGATCCATCTGCAGCTGGCAGGCGGTGGCAAATGAACCAATTATGCTCTGATGAAGTCCTCTCTTCCACCTACAGGCAACAGCAGACGTCATCCTCATCATGATGAAATGCTGAGAGGCTGCAGGGGTAATTAAATACCAGCAGGGGCCTAAAGGCAGACATAATAACTCCCTGTAACAAGGCAATAATAAACTTAAGGGTTATCTCAAAGCATGTTAATGGTGAAAAAGATCATTTACTGCACACAAACATTCAGATAAGGTTGCAAATGCTTTAGAGAAAAATGACCTACGGTAGTTAAGAGTGACCTGAAGGAGATGAAATATAAAACTTATGCCACTCTATCTGCAGCTGAGATTTAGCCATCTTCTATCAGAATTAATTTAATTTATTTTTCATTCAACCTTTATTTAGTCAGGTAAATCTCATTGAGCCTCGAGGGCTCATTTACGAAAGTGACCTGCTACAAACTAAAGAATGATGAATAGCAATGATACAATTAAATTAAACAATAAACAAAAGAAAAAGAAAAAAAAAACCTAGCAAAAACTAGCAAAAACATTCAATTGTTTATTTGTATTGTACGAGTTTAAAAATGCAATCCTGTGTACAGGTAGTTACCTCCTGTTGTAGCACTTTGCCATCTGCTGGCAAAAAATGCTCATGCAATATAATTCAGGACAATGGAAAAAAAGTATTTTTAGGATTAAACAAGAATTTAAACTTAATTAGACAATCACTGCTGAAATTATAAAATAAAACGGTGTTCAAAGATAACTTTGAAACAATAAATGGGCAGAAATTAACCATTCGTAAATCCTCTATGTGAAGTCATTTACATATTGTATTGATAGGAGCTCTTGCAGATGTGGTTTTCGGAAAATTTGGCCAAGTTTCACTGTTTCATATACTGTATTTGAGCCTCATTTCTTCTACATACCGTACATTGTCAGACTGCCTTCAGGCTCAGACCTCACTTGAAAAAGAGGTATGTGATCTTATTGTTAAATAAAGGTAAAATAAATAAATACAATGCATTTATGTGATTATGTTACATGATTTATTCATTTGCATTTACTTTTCTTTGTTTTTTTTTTGTCCATACTTGACCCTCTTGCAATGCTTTGAAGCTCTTTTTTGGTCTCTTCCAGTATATCCTTTTAATTACCATTTCATTTTCACTTGTTAAAAAAATGAATGCATCCTTCATGATTGTCTATTTGTTCTCCACTATTGTCATCACTCTTTGTTAAAATCAGGTCTCTCTCGTAAATTAGTCCCCGTGGCTCAATGAGATTAACCTGTATAAATAATAGAATGAATGAATGCTTTTTCCATCATGGCTGTCTTGTTTTAGCCACCCCCCCACCCTCCATTTTTGTTCATTGTTTCCAGTGTGGTTACTTTGTTTAGTAAAAAAAAAAAAAGTACCGGTATGTCATTTTGGGAGTTTTTTACTCTTTTGTAGTCCTTGCCTTTGACCCCAGAAGCTCTTCAATTATAATAAGCAAAGTGCTGAAAAGCACTAATAAATAATTTAAATTTAACAAATAGACTTCTTATTACAAGGGCATATTGTAGTATGAAAACATTCAAATGTTCAATACTTTTGCCTTCACACTGGCAAAAAGAGCAGCTTTTGCTGACATTTGGGGAGAAACGGCTAGTCTTTGACTAATATCTATGTAAAATTTTAAATAAAAATTATTTAATTCTATTTGATAAACTATATTTATAAGACAATAAGAATTTCATTCCATAGTTTATTGCCTAAGTAGCCCCAGTTTACTTATGGGAATAGAGAAAGTAACTAACTGAGTTCTGATAAACCTGTTATTAAAATTGTATGCATTATATTAGTATTGTACCTTCAATAGGAACTGAATCATAAAAGTACAGTTCGTCTAAATGTATGGTTTGTGTTAGTGCATGTAAGTTATGAGGAACAGATCGACCAAATCGAAATGTTTTGGAGATATAGCTATATCATTAATGTTAAAATTTTCACAAGTGTACCATTCAAGTAGCTGTTTATCAGATACTGTACATATTTTTGTTAGCCCAATTATGTAAGTATAAAGATTTGTTTTTATATAAAATATTTGCATTATTCCATATGATGCAGTTATGAGAGTATGTCCAACATAAGAGCCTAACTTAGCTAACTTGATTGGAAGTTTTCCAACTGGCAATGCAACAAAAAAGTTAATACTTTTAAACAAATTGGGGCGGCCGTGGCACAGTGGTAATGGCAGTCAACCCCCAATCGGAAGGTCGGAGGTTCGAGTCCCACATCCGCCCACCATGTGTCGTTGTGTCCCTGGGCAAGACACTTAACCCTGAGTTGCTCCCGGTAGGTCTGGATAGCGCCCTACAAGGCAGGCTACCACTAACGGTGTATGAATGGGTAGATGGTACAGCGCTTTGGGGCTCCTCAGAGGGGGCTGGAAGGCGCTATATAAATAAGCTCCATTTACCATTTACCATATTATTAAACAAATAATTTGGGGAAATATTTCAGAAAGAATAAAAAAAAATTGGGGAAATATTTCAGAAAGAATTAAAAAATTCTAGGAATGTTTTAATCCAATTAATTTTTTTAATTTGATTAAAAACAGAAAACGTCAAAATATATTTAAGCCTCCTTCAACTAAAAAGTTGTCAGTTTGCAGACGAGACACTTTTTTTCTTTGGTCCCACATTGTTCTGTTCATATTATTAATAAAGTTTTCAAAAAAAAATTCAACTTCCGGTTACGTTTCTACGGCAACGAACTGGAGCTTCCTCCTAGAGGATCATGGGACATGATACTTTCAAACGAAGCGTACTTTTTTTTACGATAAAATATTTAATATCAGTGCTTCTTTTACACGCTTGCCCTAATCTCAAATGATTTTTACCTGTGAGTATGGCGACTGTTTTTTAAATAGTCAAGTTAGGATTTTTAGGGAACAATTCCCCCACTTTATACACATTTTTTAGCTAGGAAGCTAATGCTACAAAAAACGGTGCGGGTAACTAATGTAATGTTTCGTTGTTTTTGGGGGAGGTTATTAAGTCTGTCTTCAGTTAATAACGCAAACATTAATGTTATTAGTACATTTAACTTATTATCAAAGCCTATTTACGCATTTATTAATTAATACACGACTTTATCCAGTTGTTGTATGAACCACATATACTTTTTGCATCATCTGTAGGTAGAGAATAAACATGGAGCTGAAGTTGGAGGTTATTTCGTCATCAAGTATCAAACGGAAGAAACCATGGCCGCGATTCTGCTGGCTTGGGCAGGTGAGAGGTGTCAACTATTGAAACATAACCACTAGATTACCTACTAGAGTTACATCTTTGAGAAAACAAGTGAACCGTGCCATTACTCCTCAGGAGAAGGAGTCTGTGTTTCTGTTAGATGATAAACGGATCAGTGAGATCAACATTGTGTCTGGTCGCACCAAGAAGAAGACACCTAAACTTCATCATTTGCTGAACAATGTGGTGACAATGGCTTCATCCCATAATGGTGAGGCTATTTTGTTAAAAACAAAATAAAAACAATATTGTCATGTTGGATTGTACATAACTGTCGTCGTTTTCCAGGGATGTGGCTGTGTGGACTTTTGGTGTCAGGAGAACTATTTCTGTGGAACAGGGATAAAGATTTATTAAAAACTTCTGCAGCAGTCCCTGAAGTAGCTCAGATGGTATCCTCAACTAAAGGTTTGCACCGCATATGTTTAAACCTTGAATCTGACAATCAATTTGAAAAAGGTCTGACCTGCTGGTTAATTTTTGGTCAGTTTGTTTACATTTTTAAGCAATGTGGTATAATATACAGTATAAGCATAGCAGTCATCAAATACAATCCTGTCAGTTACAAAACATGTAAAGGTGAAATCTCAACTTAAAATTTACCTTTTACTTCTATCATTAGTATAATCACTCGTTCGAATTTTTTGCATGTCAGTCACTCACTAATTTTTAAATTAAATATGTCTTTGTGCTTTTTCACAGAGAACTCTACAAAGTTGTCTCTTCAGGTTTCATGTGATGGGATGCGTGTGCTCCTGGTAGCCATAACTGGCCAAGTGCTCCTGTGGGAGTGTACAGATGTGCGGGACTTTACAGGTCTACGAGATGGCCCTGTCAAGGGACACTGGGCGCATATACAGCCTCTTGAAGGGACTGCATTACCTTCTTCACAAGATAAAGAAGCATCTCAGCACACCATCTTTGTTAAGACAGAGGTCTACATACTAAATTACATACAGTATATATTTGTGCATTATTTAAATTTATGACATGGTTTTAGAGAGCAACACCATGTAGGCATTATAACTAATAGCATAATAACTTTTTTCACAATGTCTTAGGTTATGGGTGACGTTTGCTTGTCAGGCTTTGTTTTCACATCTGGGAAGCAGCTTCTAATCACTGTTCTTAAAATTCGGTGGAAAGAAGGCCATGTGAGGTTGGGGTGAGTGGACAGATCTAAGTCAGTGCCACACTGAGTTTTATGTCTTATTCTTTTTAAATGTGAGCATTTTTGTTTTAGTTCTGCTGGTTACAACATACAGTGGGCTACCAAGACATGCTCCATGTCTCATCTCAGCCCGCTCTGCCACCCGGTGAAGTCAAGAGGGGCCTTGGTACCAGCCTTCTCCCCAGATGGTCAACTGTTAGCCATTGTCTTGAACCAGAGAAAGCCCAAGGTGAGAATGTGGCCTTTCTAGTTCATTTGCAACTTCTTGATCTGTTTAGTTCAGAATCTCTGATTGTTAAAACAGTAAAAAAAACATGTTGTACCTGGTTTTAAATACAGGCTACGCAGATTCTGTTTGTGAGCACACTGAACTTTACCACAATATCAAGTGGCCTTGGTGGATGTGGAAGTAAGAAAGCTGACATTCCATCTAAATATATAAGGTAAGTGTGCAAAAATAAACTTAACCAGAGATGTTGTAATTTTGCATTTGTCAGACAACCACGTGTGGAAAGTCGAAACCAAGGAACGATCGCAGCGCTACATGTTCATATCCTGGTATAACGAAAGAAAAATGAACTTTCTTCACATTTTATGGCCAAAATTAAACTTCTAGCATGTCTCATGAAGATGTAGCTACAAATTACAAGTATCCTGTTGTAGTTAGATAAAGAGAATGTTTGTGTACTTGTTAAATTGTAACATATTTTCTCATTAAGGTCATACTGGGTGGGCGGTATCTGCTGGTCACCTGGAGGACTTTTCTTGGCCTGCGTATTGAAAAGAGGCTCCCTTCTGATGTTGGCTCATCTAGGGGGACTTCTGAGTTTAACAAGCTCTGGTTGCAATGTTGACTTTGGTCCTGCACAGTTCCTACCCTTGCACCCACTGGTCACTTGCAGGTAAACTCCTTTGACTTGTAGTTATATACTGTACAGTATTTGTTTAATTTGACAGTTTCTTATTTTTTTGTCCCTAAATCTCTTTCATCCAGTCTTTTCTATTGATTGTTTTACATTTAATTTTAACCTAAAGTAGGAAATGAAATGTAAATCTCGAATAAATGTGGAATGTCTGTGCAGACCAGTGTCTGCAGTGAAAAGCGAAGCCTCCCTGTCCAGCTCGAGCATGTCCGTGCGTGACATCCTGAGGCAGCGGTATTCTGTGACGTGGCATCCACGACTGTTGTATCTGATTGTGTCTGATGGCTACATGGCCACTGTTATGAGAGTCCTCGACACGCCTTCTCCTGCTGTGTTCCTGAAGACTCTTCTAAAAGATGTTAGCAAAGATCTTGAGAAGGCCAGCTGCAAACTAGATAAATCACAGGTGATTAACCAGAGCTTTTTGACGAGTAAACATATTTTAAAAGAAACATTCTCACTACAGTATATGGATATTGTTTAGTTTTTTTTTTCTTGGTTGTATAGTAGTTCACTCACTTCCAGTATTTTCAGGTTCACGTGAAGGCTTGGTTGGAGTCTGTATCCTGCTTGAACCTCGATGAGTTCAACCCTGCTGTTACATGTCGGCCCAAATTCTCAGACTCAGCCATTTCAGTGGACACAGATGCATCCAAGTTGCCACCTTTCCTGCAGGATCAGCAGACTTTGGGCGGCACCAAGGAGCTTCATGAACACATGCAGGTCATTACAATTTAATATTATGGAAACATGCAGTTTTAGAATTTGTGTGAAAGCGAGTTTAAAGTGTAGCGGCTTATAGCTGATGGCTAACAAACTTTATTCCTATATGATGTTTGTTTAAGTTAGTGGTTTTTTGTGTGCTTTCCTAGGCCTCCTTTGAGGATGAGTCTGATTTAGAAGGACTTCCTGCTGGTTCTCATATGGAGGAAGGAGGTCGTTTGGAGTTTGCCTCCATGTTTGACACTCTCCATGCCACGGAAACTTGTAATGACTCTGCATTTCTTGCCGACCCAAATTATAAGGACTTTGTTGAATCTGAGAAGATTTCTCTTCAGCATGAGTTAGGAAGGATCCAGAGTAGGCTACTAACAGCTTGGGCTTTTGGCATGTCACTGGGAAACGCTGTTGAACACAGAGTTTCTTTGATGAAGCATACACTCCGCTGTGTAGTTCGATTCGCTGCTTTGCTCCATTTGCTGCCCAGCTCCACGGTCAACACAGGAGAAAAGAATCAGTCCACTTTTGCTTGCCTCCTGCATCTCATCAAATCCCTTCTTTCATTCCTTCCCTGGGATAGGACTTCCTCTGCTGAGCCGTGCTGCTTGGGGTTGTTGGTGGAGTTTAGTAACCGTATTGTACACCTTCTGCTAAGCCCTCACCCTGACTCTTACCAGACTGGGAACTGTCTCACATCATCTCAAAGTCTGTCCAGAATCATAAACATCTTGCAGCTGGTCACTGATTCTCTTGACGGCGCCTATAGCCTACAGCAAAGAATGTACTGGTCTTCAGAGGAGGAAGTAACTCCTTCTCAGCCACATGTCTGGCCTTCAGATGTATACCAGGTACACCTGCTACAAAATGAGAACACTGAAAAACCTATTTCTACACATCAGGCTCTACCTGTTCCTCATCGACCCTCTAGCAGGTAAAGACAGTCTATTTTTACTTTGTTTTTATTAATGAAAGCAAATAATTTGAAGAGATATCAGAAATGCTATGTGATGACTTTTGAATTTAGTTGTCTCAAGGCTTGACAACTGTGTTTTGTCTTTGTTTTAGATTGCTGGGAGTATGGCAGCTGGTCTATAATGTAACTCAGCAGAATGCAGAAGAACGGAAAAGGTTCAAAGGATGTGATGGCTGGGAAGAGGAAGATCAAATGTTGTCTGTCATCATGTCCCAAATCCAGACGGCTCTGCAGGCTACAGGACAAAGTCTGGAGGAGGGCTGTTCACTGCTGAGTTATGCAGGTCTGCAACCGAAAACAGTTACAAACAGTTATTGGGTATTTATGTAGGTGTATTAAAAAATATAGAAGATGTAATATGTGCATTATTTCTTAATTGGTATTTCAATAGAAGTGGACAGTAAAATTTATTTTCAGGCAAGATTCTGAATCATTTTTTTGAACAACAATGTTCTGTTTAATTTAATTTAATTAATTTAATTAAAAAAACGTAGTACTGAGGGACACAATAGGTGCTAGCTACTCAGAAGTGTGGACAGTCCAGACTGTGGCATGCACGTAACAGACACATGCACAAGACGACTGAGCAAGTCCAGACTGTGGCATGCACGTAACAGACACATGCACAAGACGACTGAGCAAGATACACTATTTGACTGGAAGTACATTAATTGAAAGTATACAGTCAGTCAAAATGCGTCTATAATTGTTTTATCGTTGCAACACAGCCCTCTTAATCAAATCAAACTGTGAAGTGCCTAAACACACCCCCACTCTCTCAGTTTCAACCCCAAGCAGAGTTTTAAGAGAATACTTTGTAGATCTGATTGTACACGTTGCTGTTTGACTTGAAATTTTGCTCTTTTGTCTTTTTAGGTGAACATCTTTTCCTGAGTGGTTCGTACCCCAAAAGTGCAGAAGCATGGCGTTTGCAAATCTGTGAAGAGGCCTGCAAAAGTAAAACTTAAACCACTGCAAACAAATCAAAGTACTCCTTTACTTGTTACGTTATCTTAATAATAATCAACTGTCTTCCTGTTAGGTAGTGAACGTAGCGTCTTCCAGGAGACGAGGCTTTGTCTGTCACTCCTTTATAGTCTGCTGTCCCAGTACCATTTGAAGGAAGCCCAAGAGTTTGGGGACCGCATGGCACAGCTGATTTTGCTTCGTGCTGGGAACCCGATTGACAGTCCGACTTCCATAACAGGTTAGTTATGGGTAACAATTTCTTAGTGTTTGAATTTAGCTCCTGAAGTTAGTGTATCCATTTATACTACATCCATCCATGTATACATGCACACATCTTCTTTCTGTTTATTACCGTAACATTGAAAGTGTGCATTACTGAGCCAAACACAGCATTGCACATGTTTAATTATCTTATTTTAAAAAAATCTGAATCAGAGAACTTTGTTCAACTGTTTTGGTGACGAGCACACAAACATAATTGTGAAAAAGCACCCATAATATATAATAATAATAATAATATTAATAATATAATAATGTTAGACCTTTATGTAGAATATAAACCCTCCTCTTAATAACGATTTTCTTCTGCTTGTGAATAACCTGAAACTCAATTGGGAGTGTTTGTCTGATTTACTTCAAACGTACATTATTTAGCCGTTTTAGTGTGTTTAATCGGATTTCTGCATTTTTATTATCATTCAAACTGAAAGTTTGAACCTTTTGGCACTAGTATGCAAAAAAATGAATTCATCTACAGACTGTAAAACAAGTTTTACTCTATGATAATAGCATCTCAAAGTTTATGTTAATACTGTATAGATGAACTTCTGCTCCATACAAATAAGTCTGACTAAGATTCAATGTTTAAATAACTCAAGGTCTTGGCAAACAAACGTTTAGAGCTGCACAAACAAGTCCGATGCTATTTCTCAGTGTAATGACAAGGTTATGAACTCAATATGTTCAGCTTCAAATCAAATATGTAATTATTTCCAGTGAAAAGCCAGCTGCCGTAAAGGTACATGTGATAATGATACACACTTTTAGACCATTTCTCCTCAGAAACACAATATATAAAGTGCTTTATTTGGCTTGACCTTTGACAAATGTCAGAAATAGAAGTAACAAGTGAGAAAAATACATCAAAAGAATGGCATTTTTCCTTTTTTAACTACATTTGTTAAGAATGTGGGGATATCAACTTGTTAAAAACTGACATTGGAACACGTTGGGAGTGCAGATTTGTGTCCTGTCCTCTCCAGGTGTCTATAATGCACTTTGGAGACATCATAAATCCAGCTTTACTGGCTATTTACAGGTTGTGCAAGAAGTAGTAGTCACTACGAAAAAAGATATATGTATATTCTGTCCCTGTCCTCATCCCCTTCAACAGATTCTCTTCCTTGCCCCTGGCTGCCAATGAATCTTCATAGCGATGCAGCCAGTGCTGTAGTTCAGACCCTTGGGAGATTCATGGCCTCTTATTTCACCAACCAGCCGCTCTTCATTCTGCCTGCTCATAATGTGGCCGTCCTGCCTCCGCTGCTTCTACCTCACAGTTTGTTTTCAAACGTTTCTTGTCAGTTTAAAATATTTTTACTGTATTTATTACTGTTGCTTTATAATGCATCAATGTCTTTGTTTTTTCAGCCCCAAACGTTGGCCGTTTGGTGCCTCTGTGCCAAGAGGATGTGGCTAAGGCAGTTCGACAGCAACATCTGTCAGAAGTTTGGACCGTGGACTATGCCCTGGACCTGCTCCTGCTGGGGGGACTGCTTCCTGAGGCTGTGTGGTTGGCTTATCACCTCGGGGACTGGAAGACGGCTGTCACTCTGAGTCTGGCCTATATCACTTACTGCACTGAACGCTGTGACTTCACTCAGTAGGTTTAAAAATCACCAAACGAACAAAGAGAGATGACACTGCATCCATGAGTTGTTTTGAAACTATAACCAGTTTTTGTGAACATCTCCACGACAGGCTCGGGAGGAGAGAGCTCCACCTGCCAACGGTTTTACAACCAGAAAGCATTTTTCAGGCTGAGCTGGGGAGACATCTTGGCAATAAAACGGACTCCCAAGAGCGTGCCGATAAAGATGAAGACAAGAGTTTATCAGGTTAGTTAAACCTCACGTGTGTAAATAAGTCTGAGAATGCTGTGCCCGTATAATTTGAATGTAAATTTGTTGCATCTATTTCTTTAGATCCTTTGGAAGGAGAAGATTGGGACATGTTATGGGCTTCGGTGCAAGAGATTCTGAAAGCTTCTGTCATGGCAGGAGTGGATGTTATATCGTTGCCTTTGTCTTCTTTGTTGGAAAAAGCCAAAAACATGAGTTCTTCCCTGCCTGCCCTGGTGCCAACTGGACTTTACCTACCTTCTCCACCTCTTTATTGCCCTCAGCCTTCTCCTAACACACAGGTGCACTACAAAATCATTTTAACTTTTACACTTACACATTTTCCTATGAAAAGATACAACACTGTGTTTCATGCTCAGGATGAAATAGGGACCAAGGGGCAATTTGCGGAAATTTCATGTCGTCACAAAGTGTCTGGAGTCCTCCAAAGAGTACTGTTACTGCTGAGGTCTGCTCGTTGTTGCCATCCAGCAGCTCAGTGGTACATCAGTCGTCTGCGCCGTGCCAGACATATTCTCCACAAGGTTTGTCTTTCCAAAATCCAAAAGATGTGTTTTTAATCTGATTTATGGTAATAAAAAGGCCTCATTTGTTGCCAAAAGTGATGTTCCTAATTGTGATTAATAAGTGTATAATGAGTTAAATTAGTAATCAAGTATTCACATTTTTAAAGCACTTGTAGTTTTCTGTTTAACTACAATTTTAGGTGTTTATCATGTGAAAAGGAAATACGAATTAAAGACAAAACTGTCTGTGGTTGCTTTTGTTGTGTAGTTTACACATTAATGTGCTCAACACTGAATGTGATGAGTGATTTTCGTAAATGGTTGATTTATTTTTTAGATCAAGAAGAAGTATTCCTATCCTTCTGTTGATGAGGAGGAAAAGCCTTTCCCAGAAGGACTGATGAAGCTGATCACCAGGGGTGGATACTTTAGACAAGGGCCCAACAAAGACGGTCGCCTGGACTCTGACATCATCCACACTATTAGTAACATTGCATTTCTTAATTTTGAACATCTTGGTATATCTAATATTTTTCTGTGCTTATTTGCAGTTGTGTTTTCTGTAATAAGTTTGTTTCAGGGAGCTGTGCGCTTTATGTTGGATGCTTCATGTCAGGGATCAGCTCTCCCTTCACTGCAGGAGGTATCAGGCTGCCAGACAGCGTGGAAGCTATGAAGAGGTATCACACACTGTTTTATGTGTGTATTGCAAATATAAAACCATCTTTGCCACTGATTTTAATTATTCACGTATGTCTTCCTTAGATCTGCGATGATTCAGAGGTGAATTCGGCCTGTGTTGATGCTCTCCGCTGGGCTTGTCGTTTTCTGCCTTTCTCTCATTTCCTCAGTGCCGAGGATCTCCTTCAGGACCTTATGCTTAGCCTGGTGTCTGAACTACCTCCTATGCCTATGGTAAATTTTTTTGATTAATTAAATTCTGCATTGTATAAAGAAATACTCTCATTTTTGCTCTTAAGTGAGAACATTTTGACGGTTTGACTGTTCTCATTGATAGGTGGCCGACACACTTGTGCAAGCCTTCCCACATGAGGAGGAGTCTGTCAGAGTGCCTTTGAGAGAGAAATATAAATTACTGCTGCAGAGATTGAAGCAGTGCAATGTTCTTGGTACAAACACTTCTAAATTTTATTGAACATTTTAGAACTAGTTTATTGTACTTAAAGAAAATTAAAATGTATCTGACTTGTGCCCATCTTATTTAACAGCTTTTTTCTTTAGACTTAAAAGAACAATGCTTTTATGCAATTATCTTACCATACTTTCTGCCCGATAAGTCGCACCGCCCTATAAGTCGCATCAGTCCAATTATGTCCAATACAGTGGAAAAATCCCTAAATACATGTATGTCGCTTCGCCCTATAAGTCGCAGGACATGAAAATTAGTAAAAAAAAACTGCGTCTTATAGGCCGGAAAATACGGTATATGGTTCATAAGAAATTCCTGTGTTTAGATTTTGTTCTCTATGAGAACATATTGCAAGTTTATGCAGCCTTTTCAAATACCGGTAGACTTTTTGAATGCTTGAACTTGTTTATTGATTTAAAGGTTCAGTATGCAGTTTCTGTAGAACTGCAGCAGTTAGAAATATTTTCAACAGGCAAAGCATTCTGATCCCTCCCCCTCAGAGCCATATGTGGCTCTGCCCCCTTGTGGTCTGTTGAATTTCAAATTCAAGCTCTGTTTTTATTGGCTGATTCAAATTCAAGCTCTGTTTTTATTGGCTGGTTACAAACTCTGTTTTTATTGGCTGGAAAATGGCGGGTCACCTTTTCTTTTTAGAAATGCTTATTTACCACCTGGAGAAGCAAGGGGACAATATTTTTTTTTATTTTTTTTCAGAGATTACCTGGCTAACATCAGTCTGTCAGGAGGTAGTGACAGAGTGAAGAAATATGTTCATAAAAAAAGCTACATACTGCAGCTTTAAGGGAAAGTTTTGATTCTACTCCATTTCAGAAAAGCTTTTGATATTTAAAAATGAGCAACTACGGTTAGAATTTTTTTTTATTGCAAGAAAAGTTGAATATAAAAAAAAACATTGGTAGTCTGATTATGTGAGTGATTGATTATTATTTGTTCATGTTTTCCAGATGCAGAGAATAAAGAAACCAACAAGTCCATGATGACCCTGATTCAAGACAAAAACAAACACAGGAGGAAACATCTGGCACGTTTGCAGAGGCACTTAGCCCCTCCTGTTCTCCATCTGTGGGAGGAAGAAGAGAATGAAGTGGACAAGGGGAGGAAAAATGACACAGTCATGATGGGGCAGCTGTCACTGGGTACAAGTCTGAGCACCAGCACTCTAACCGATGGTGGTTTTCAGCCAGCGGACAGTGACGTAGACACATCAGAGAATGCGTCTGTGGCTCTCTCTACTGAACAACCCCTTAGAGCCAGGTATGCAGAGTGGAAACGCTGCTCTACTTTTATTCTGAAGTCTTATAAAAATGTGTTGTGGTTTATTATGTGCTCTGATTTTATTTTCAGGAACAAAAGCGCAGCAAAAGAAGGGAAAGTTAGTAAAAAGTTGAAAAATGTCATTCAAGAGAAGATTGACAAAACTGAAGACAGGGAGAAGGGTCAGCCATCCCTGCCAGTGATTGGCACATGGGAGTTTGAGCTTGAAGATGAGGAGTATCTGAATTTCCTGGAGCTTTTCCTCTACTATTTGCTAGAGAAGAACAACGGTGATGAAGGGGATTTTGGCAGCGAGTTACCTTTGCTCAGGAGCTTCTGCTCTGAGCTGAGGGAGAGAGAGCTGCATTCTCTTACATTTGATGTACTTTCTACAATCCATCGTCGTCAAAAAGGAGAGCATCATCTCGCGAGGAAACACCCGAGCAACGCTCCACCAGTGTTCAGAGCTGGTAGCTGCTATAAAACTGTGAAACGGGGTGAAAAACCTGAGCTGCAGACTTCTGTTTGGAGTGAACCCCCCAGCTCCAGGGCCAGCTCTCATCCTGGACTGAGCACCGGGAAGCAGAAAGGTTTGTTTGGCCTCCGACAGCAAAACTTTGTACCTACAAGAAACAAGGAAGCCGTCCGCGGTTCTGAAACCAGCCCTGCCAGAAAGGTTTTGAGCACAGAGCGGTCCTCTGAGAGCTTCATATTTGGGTCTTCTGTGTCTTTTGAAGCTGTGACTGACTTACAGCAGGGCCTGGATCCTAAATTAGAGGCTCAGTTTCCAGAGCTGAGCAGGCTGCTGGAGTGGATGGTGCGCTGGGCTGGTAGACGGGTGCTGCTGGGACACCGTGGTAAAAAGAACGTTAAAGTGGGTGAAGCCAATGAAGGAGTCGTGATTCGTGTCAAAGCTTCAGCACCTGCCATCCTCACGTCACTCAGTATGCTGGAGTACAAGTACACTTCTCCACACCAGACTGAGCGCCACAGTTCCCACATTCAGGTTCCTGAAATGCAATGGACTGTTGCCCCTGTGCTGCAACCTGAGGCGAACAGGCAGCTGGAGAGGGAGAGCAGCGTGGACACAGGCTACCCTGGATCAACGAACACTCCCATCGCTGGTCTGGATCATAATCTGCAACTCAGTGAAGTGTGAGTTCCCCAAGTGCTGTTCAGTTTCATGTAGATTATTATGAGTGTGTATGGTTGTGTGTTCTGCTGGTGAAGATTCTCAGTCGTCCAGGACATGATGAATTAAAAAAGGCGTTCAATACACATTTACATACAGTAGGATGTGTATGTGTGTTTCCTGTAAGGTCTGCTTTCACACACTGAACTTTGAATGGGTCACAGGCACGTGTTATCCCACGTATGTGTGTGTGTTAGCTTCCAATTTACATATGTTGGTGCGTGTCAGTGGATCAGCCTGTATAACTTCTCTCGCTCTCACAGTCTCCTCATTGAATTGATAAAGCTCCCCGGATGGGAAGCGAATCGTCTTCTGTTACAAATAAAGTCCAGTTGTTCTGTATTGAACGCCTTTTTTGATGGTTCTGTGTTATAAACTTTTCAACCTTTGCTTTACAAACACAAACGGAGATATTAGCAAATATCACTGTAACTGAACTCAGTGATAGTTCAGTAGCAGAAAGTACTGTATACAGTTTGGGGTGCACAGATAAACTGTATTTGCCATCGTCAGACCTTTCAGATAATCTGTCATTGGCTTACAAAATTATCAGTGTGTGGGGGGTGACCAACTCTTATCTGGTGATTCATAAGTGCATCTGTTCTACGTTGTGCTGAAACTGACTATTTAATGCCATTTAAATTTTATGTTCACAAAACCTTTTTCAAGTCAAAGTCAAAGTCAACTTTATTGTCAGATCTGCAATATGTACTGTACAGGACATACACAGGACCAAAATTGCGTTTCTCTCAGTCCCTCGGTGCAACAGTAAACATCTAAACATTGAAACACTGAAACATATAATAATAGACTATTATATAATATATATAATTATAATTATATAATAATAGACTATTTTTTTTGATGAAACATTAAAAGTCATCAGGTAAATAATGGTGTACCTGGCTAACAAGTACTTTGAAACAATTACTTTTCTTGTTGCGTTTTTATTTTATTTTAGCATTATTGAAGATGGTTGTGTGAAAGTATTTGCCAAAAGTGCAATGAATTGCTGATATAATGCAAAATTGTACATTTAAAAATGTGAATGTTTATGGTTGGTAATCAACCAAATTACAGTTTTTCCACATCTGTGTTAGTATCAACTTAGAGTTTCACTGTGAGTTTATTCATGATAAAATAGCAAATATTTGTAAATAGTTTTGCATATAGTGATTTTTATTTAATTTTTTGTGAACACGAGAGTTGGCTGGATTTATATAAAATACTATTTCTTTATCTTTGCAGTTCTTCTTGTATGGATGAACCAGAGGAACCGACGTTTCAGAGGTTGCCTCTCCCATCAGATGAGCTTCAGCTGAATTCAGATCCTCAACAGGAACGTGTCAGTCCACAACAACAGTCTTTTGGCAACTTGGATGTTATGCCTGAAAAAGAAGGTACCGTATGCTAAAAAAGTCACATCACAAAAATCACTGTTAGTCTTTTATTACAAATGATAATAATAACTGCTTTGTCTGATTTTGTAGACAGAAGTGGTGACAGTAAGAATTTGGATGCGTTGTCTTCTGGTTCCAACGAGGACACCTCTAGAAATGTCTGCACACCTGAAACGGTTAATACCAACAGATTAAATCTTAGTCTGCACACGTGAAAATCAGGATATTACAAAGACAGAACTAACTGTTGAATTATTTTTCTGTTCAGAGCTTAAAGCTTGAAGATCTGGACTTCTCTGAAAGAGTAGAAGGAATGTCAAGTTCCTCCAAGTAAGTTTTGAATTTGAAAGTATATATGAATGTGTAAGTCACTGAAGGAAAGCGTTTATTGTGAGCCAAAATAGAGACGTTATTAGATATTTAAGTCTTTTCATGCTATAAAAGGATTTTTGTTGTTTACCAGTCTTGCAAACTGACTCTTCAACAAAAGCAACTGTTCTGATGTTTTCTGTGTGTTTTCGAATCCACAGAAGTCCTCCTGAACTTGCAGGAGCTCCTGCTCCTCCTGCTGCTCAGCCTGAAACTACTCTTTTAGCAGAACCTACCGATTCAGGTAGAGTGGATCTCCCTAATCCAGATGTGAATCCCCCAAACCACCAACCACAAAGCTCCACAGCTGGCGCACCCACTGCCGATCCAACTTCCTTCAATCAACCATCAGTTACTTCACCAACGAGGCAGCGCCTGGGTGAAGACTTATTCCGACTGGTGCAGGTAACAACAGACTATTTAAACAAAATGAACTTATGACGAACTCTGTATTGAAGATTTGTATTCTTTTGCAGCACATCAACTATATGAGTCTGAGCGAAGTTTTGGGAGCTTCTTTTTCCAACCTTCAACAAGCCCAGCAGAGCTCGTCTGTGGCTCCACCTGGAATGAGCTCATCACAAACCAAAATGCCATCATCTTCTGCAAAAATCATCCCAGAACCAAATGACTCGCCTGTTCAGAATACCGTTGCTGCTGCACCTCAAACACAGGAAAGTGCGCCAAAACCAGGATCTAGTGACTCTCGGTTTAATCTGGTCACCTCATGTGAGTTGGCAGACCAACCGGTCATGCAAAACGCCGCCACAATATCCTCAGGAGCCAACCAGGATCATGCCAAACAAACTATATTCTCCCGCGCCAGTGGTGCAGGTGTGAGCTGTCAGGTAAAGGTGTAATGTTCTTTTTCATGTAAAATATTGTCTTTAATCGCAAACACTTACAAGTTCTGTCTTCTTCAGGAGATGCAGCCACTTTCTGTCCAAGCACAGTCACCGTATGTTCAGCAGGGAGAACAGAAAAGCTTGATCCCCTCTTCACAGGGCCTCCTGGCCACTACTGACACATGTCCTGCTATCCAACCTCCCCCTGTGCTACTGCCTTCCAGTAGCAGTGCACAGAATGACTCTTCTCCTCAGGTGTTAGGCCTTAAGTTACTTAAACTGCATCCTTCTGTGATGTTCCAACAAAGTGCTCCACACACTCTGCACACTACAAACCATGAAACCTTTGGCTCCTATCAGCCCAAGGATCAAGCCATTGGAAAGAAGACAAGTGGAGGACAAAAAAAAGTGCTTTCAGCTGCAACCAAACATCTCAGTTTTAACCCTCTACATAATCTAACTCCCAGGAACCCTCAGCCCCAGACGCAGGAGTCCATAGGTCAATTTCGCACTGCTTTCCCAACCTTCCCACAAGCACCAGTGCAGGGACTTGGCCTGCGGCAGTGGCAGGACAGTTCACAAAGCAACATCACCTTTCCTCAACTTTCATCACCCGTTGTTTCTAGACCTGCTCTCATTTCAGCCCCAGTGACAGGAGCACCTATGATCAAGCTTCTACACATTGATACTGGACCTAAAATGGTTAGCAGTCCTGTCGTTGCTTTAAGAGATTTAAATTTGGCCACATTACACCTTGCAATGTCAGCTGTTTTTAAATTTGCCTTTACTGCAGATGATGCCCCACGCGGCTCCTCCAGTTCAAACGACCCGTTTTATTTCCGTGGAAGAGGTAACTCGTTCAGAAATCCGGCGTCGTGATGCTGAATACGCTCAGCTGCAGTCGCGCAAAGTCGATCGAGCTACCAAAGACATTAGAAGACCATCTAGCCCTGCCAGCTGCACCCCCAGCAAGAGGCAATCAAAATTGTTTTGTGTTTGTGCCGTTATTTATTTCTCACTGAATATTCTACTGAATGTGTTCACTTTGTTACTTAAAGGCAGAAGAGGAGAGAAGAGAGGGCAAAGAGCAAAAAATCAGAGGTCACATTCCGTCTGAATGAATCTATCATCCCACCACAAGAGGTACAGTAGATTAGCATTAAGAAGTGTTAGTGTTAATAAGTGTTATTTCTTTTGTATAAAGAATATTATTGCAAACTTCCTTTATTTGTTTTGTTTATATTATTATTATTATTATTATTATTATTACTGTATATATATTACAGTGTTTGTGCTGCTGTTTGTAATGATGTTTTTATATTACATTAGTGCTTAGTGTATTTTTTAGTTGATGTTTTTCTTAGTTCATATCTTAGATCTTATTACTGTTTTTCTCTTACTTTTTATTGTTGAATGTAACTGGGACCATGTGTACCAAATCTCGTTTCATCACATGCGGTGCAAATGACAATAAAGATTCTCTGACTCTCCGATATATTTAGGCAGTGGATGCTCCTGCAAAGGAAGAATCTATGATTGCTGAAAGGATCGCTCCTACACAAGACATGACAGGTGATTACACAACAGACCTTTATATGGTTCAACTAACATACAAAGTATTCTAGATCAGGGCTATTCAACTAAATTACTCATGGGGCCACAGTAACTCAAAGCCAAGAGCGTAGGGTCTGGATATCCAGCTGTTATTACCATTTAGTAAGTTTGTTTTACGGTTTTAAAATCTATTTTTATTTAAAAATGAACTCAATGGTGGGCCGAACTGAGCACACCCACGGGCCTGATTTGGCCCTCGGGCCGCCAGTTGAATAACCCTGCACTAGATTCATCTTGCCAGTTAAAAAACAGATATGGAGAGAGAAAAAATAAAGTGCACTGTTGTTATTCTGAAAACTGACACAACTGCTGCATATTTGCCTCACATTGAATCATGGAGGAATGAAGTTTATCTGAATTGTCAAAATATTTAGTCAAGTAAAATTAAGAAGTAGAAGAAATGTTGCAACCTAATCCTTTACCTAAAGACTACAAAATATCTTTTTCACAGATATGTGTAAATTAGTTAATAGTTTGGCTTATATTGCACATGTTAGAACAGATTTATATATCGGACAATTAGCAGTTTTTGACATTTCTGATGAGCTACTGTTCTTTACCTTCCAGGATCCTCCGACTCTTTGCTGACTGGTCAGAGATTGTTGGACAACGTTTTCTCCACTTCAGCTGAACTCCACGCTTTTGCTTCCACAAGTAAACGACCCCCAGAGAGCCATGATGCTTTTACCAACACAGACTCAGGTGAGTTAGGTGTGCTAATATTTAATCAGTTTTACACAGTTATGATGTCCATATGTTGAATTTGCAGACAATAAGTTTTTAATGTTACTATAAGTGTTCAGTCAGAAATATCTAAAGTTGAAAGTATAAATTTGATGCGTGTTGCTTGGATGAAATGAAAATACAGAATCGTTTTAAATGCAGCTCTACAAAACATGGAATATGTACGGTGGCCCTATGGTGTAAATGAACAACATTTGAAAAAACGGAATTACATTTGAAAAAACACAACAAAAACACAGCAACATTTGAAAAAAAAACGAAATTACATTAAGCCAAAGCGGAAGTGGCTCGAATCAAAATATGAGCTTGTATTCATAATGTTTTCTGTTTTCTTTACAGCCTGTTCTCCGGTGCTTGTGGATAAAGCTGTTTCAGTCCAAACCTCTTTGGCGATAAGCAGCTCAAAATGTAAGCTTGTCTAAAATGATCATGCTTTTTTATTTTCTTGGAGATGTGATTTCATTGAATATTTTTAAAACACTGCTTATTTGAGGTTTTTTTTATTTTTTTTATCCAGCATTAAGTCCAGGGATTCTCCACATGCTCCATGAACATCCATCTCAAAACACAGAGGAGACTTCAGAGAAACCAGAGGAGATCCTGGTGAGTCCACTCACTGTTAGTGTCACATATAAAGCTGTATTTTAGCTGCAATAAATTGTGCTTTTGAATACAAATCTGAGTCTAAAATGATCTTCTACACTTCAGTGCATTCAGCATCAGTCTTTTATCTTTCAGGACCTGGGAGGCCGCCAGTTCATTAATGTTTTAGATCTAGAAGAAATAATCCAGCATGACGATGTGCTGCAACATCCCACCCCAGAAGTACAAGATATTCCTTCCTCGCCTACGTCTGCTCAGCTTCATGTTCTTGCGACTTCTGTTATCAGAGCTGCTGCTGAACCACAACCCTCAGTCGCAGTTCAAGAGCATACCACAAAACCCACCAATTCCACAGGTTATTTCAGACATTTATTTGAAAGATTTCACAGTTATATCTTGATGTAGCACCGGTGTTAGCTCAATCTGTTTGTTACAAATATTTTTTCACGCCCTAGATATCCCTGTGGTGTCGCCATCATTCAGTCACGCGGAGCCCAGCAGAGTTTCAGAGAGAATCAACCTACTAAACAATGTGATGTTAGATTCATCTGATTCTGAAATAATAACCATAAAGGCCCAGAGACCCGATAAAAAGCCCTCCTCACCCCCTACAGAACAGTTCGCTCGCTTGTCACAGCTGGATGCCCAGTTGGCTGCTCTGCAGAACATTGCAGATCATCTTGAGATGGAGTTCTCAAACTCCAGAATGGTACATCGGCATGTTTTAATTTTCTCCTAAGATTTCTCTATACCGTATTTTTCAGACTATAAGGTGCACCGGATTATAAGGCGCAATATCAATGAACGGGTCTGTTTTCATACATAAGGCGCATTAAGCGAAACAAAACAGTCAAATAAGTCAAACTTTATTCAACTCATTCACAATAACCACATAAAACCAGTTTGACGTCCGTAAGCGCAACCAGAATTAATACATAAGACACAACTGACTATAAGGTTCACTGTCGATTTTTGAGACAATTAAAGG
The DNA here is from genome assembly GCA_038048925.1 of Garcialebias charrua. Lineage (NCBI taxonomy): Eukaryota > Metazoa > Chordata > Actinopteri > Cyprinodontiformes > Rivulidae > Garcialebias > Garcialebias charrua. The sequence goes on along the minus strand of JBBPBX010011086.1, from coordinate 13,222 downwards.
ATTTTAAGTGTGCCTTATAGTCTAAAAAATATGGTAATCTGAGTCAGACTCCTAAAGGCTGATACCTTATTTAAATTACAGAATAATCATTGTTTGTCTCTGTGTTTAGCTGGTGAACGAAATTGAAACGCTCTCCTCAAACACAACACCGGCCGTGAAAACGACCACACCCGTAAAGAAAACTGTCCGAATCTCTGTCCCAACGAATGGTAGGACCGAAATCTTCGTGTCAAAGTGAAAACGCATTTTTAAGAAAAACAAAATGTCTGTGGGTGTTTAACATCAGATCTGTAATATTTGCAACAGCATGGGCACCAAGATCTGATTCAGACCGTTTAACTAAAGTGAAGACCAGAAACATGACCGAAGAAGAACAAAATGAAGAACATGTTCGTAACGACTCCATCAGGCCCGGGACAACGCCATCTCTGTATGATTCTACATCTCCTTTCAGTCAACCGGCAGGTCCTTCCTTCATTCACACTCCACCAGGTGAACTCACCGTTTAACTCAAACATTTATGAAGCTTTTAATCATAGAGTTTCATTAAAATCTGTTGGGTTTGGAGAAAGCAATGTTTGTTTTCTTTGTTTACATGTCAGGACGCCTGCTACCTCTGGAGCTTAAAGTGATATTAAATATAAGCTGGAGTCCACTCTGTGTTTATGTCGCCATATGTAGTTCTTCTCGGTCATTTTGTGTCAACTTACTCCTACAGGAATGAAACAGCACTTCAATGAGACTTATAGGATAACTCATGCGTAAGTTTATCAACTTAATGTCTTAGAACATTTAAAAGATCTTCCATTCTACAATTCATGCCATTCTCTTTTAATTAAAGGTGGGAGGATGAGAATCTGAGTCAAAGTGGGTCATCTGATACAGCAGAAATCTTAGACGAGTTGATGCGGGAAGGTTACTTATCTCCCACTGACTGGAGTTTTTCCACCTTGCAGACTGCACACCATAGCAGGTATACCACAGACTAGAAAACTGTGCTTGTCAAGTGACTGTTAGATTAACTAGAAAAAGTCCTGCACTCACAAACAAAATGGCCCACAGCAGGCAGGACCAGCAGCAAAGCAGCTGGGCGTTGCAGAAACCCACGCTTCATGAGGACGAGAGGAAGGATCTGAGGATCTGGATGAGGAGGAAACAAAGAGAAAGACTGGCTGCTTATCAGAAACACAGAGAAAATCTTAGAGAAAGAGAGCACAAACCTTTCTCTTCCAATCCAACAAGGGTGAGATGTTGCCTTATTTTCTAAAATAATATCCATTATGTTGTGCTTTTAATGACAATGCTGCTTACCCACTTTTTGCAGAAATCGGAGAACAGAAGCGGAGCAACTGGGAGAACCAGAGAGGAAAAAGAAAAGTAGGTGCTTATTAATTTGTGCTCAGAAGGCTTGCTTATGAATTTACAAATTGTTAGTTTAATTTTATTTTACAGGTTAACGCTACTGAAGCAGTACAACCAGAGGACACGCGAGGCTTGTTCTTTAGCTGCAGACTTCCTCAACTCCCCTGAAAACGTGCGGCGGCCTTCACAGACTGATGCTCCTCCTGTGGGCTCCAACACATGGTTGAGTTCTGCTCCTCCTCCCAGCAACCCTCGCAGGTCATCTTTTGCTACAGTAACAGGATTAGGATCTTGACTCCTTAAACTTTAATTATGGTCGAAGCTTGCATGTCAGTCAATTATTAATCACTGATTTGACGTCAGAATCAAAATTAGTTATTGACAAGACAAATAACTTACTAATGTAGAAGTAATGCTGTGAATAATTATATTCATCCATCAGTTAAGAATTCAAAAGCCTCAGTTTGTCTTGATCCACCTGTGTACAATAGATCTTATTGACTTTTTTTAGGGATGCACAATATTATCGGCATGGTATCGTATCGGCCAATATTAGCGATAAAATTAAATATTGGACATCGGCCAGTCCATCAAAATAACTCACCGATATAAAAGGCTTCTGTTTTAAGTTAATTTTCAATTTAAGAAACTGTCAAGTATCTATGAATGCGCTACTACTTATGCGCTTTTCACTTGTCACTTGTGAACTGGTTGAGTTTAGATTTGTGAACATTTACAAATGTGCACTGTTCAAGTGTTGTCATTGTGTTAGAGAGAGTAAATATTCCAAGTTGAAGTGTTACATCATTTTCAGCCTCCTTTTTGGCATCTGCATTTGGTAGCAGGCCAAACTGACAAAGACCATGCAGAATAATGTATATTTTAATTCCACAGCTGAGAAAGTTATGTAGTCTCTGTAAGTAGGTCTAGGAAAAAATATATCAGTATTGGTTATCATACTGGCATATCGATATCAGCCAAAAATCCAATATCGTGCATCCCTATATTTTTTCTAACTTTTGAAATCCAAAGTGAGCTTTCTTATTTCAATCAACATAAATTTTTATTTATATGATGATAATTACAAAAAAAAAAAACTGTCAGACAGTGCTTGGGAAAGCACAATAACTGAAGTAGCAACAGGCCATATAACAAAGATAAAAACAACAAAAAGTGGAATAAAACTACACTGTGACTTAAATGATTTAAAACACCACAATGAGAAAATTATTAAAACAGACTTTTTCATATATTTTTAATTCAAAAGCATAGATTGTCCTGTCACTCACTTTAAAGCTTCTACAATGTTTGACAGACTTTGTGAATGCAGCTTGAGCCTTCCACCGGTCAGCTGCTTGATGCTCCAAACCTCAGTTTTCTTAAGCACTTGAATGGCTGTGTGGAAGATAAATATTTTACATTTATGTTTAGTGAGCTGATGTCTGAAGGTGAAGGATTAACGCAGTCTAAGACAAATCACTTTAGTATGAAGCCGTAAACGTGCATGTAAAAAGATTTTGGAACTTGCTTAATGCTTTATTTAAAACCTAAAAGTGTCTAAATTTTTTGTAGAGCAAAATATATACACATGCTGTATTTAAGTATAGTTGTTTGGTAAAAGATGTAAAAGCTAAATGGATGGACAGTACTTATATAGCGCCTTTCCATCTAATCAAGACACTCCAAACACTTTACATACAACCTGTGTCCTCATTGACCTCCACACACATCTTTATACATCGCTCTACTAGACCTCTACAAAGATAATCTGAATCTGTAGAGACTAATCATCAGTGCTTTAAATCACATTCATACACCAATAGGACACATCAGAGGCAATGAAGGCTTCAGTGTCTTGCCCAGGGACACTTCAACATGTGACTGCTGGTGGAATCGAACTCCCAACTCTCCCACTGGAGGGCAACTGCTCACTCAGCTACAGCTGATGTAATGCTTTTTTTTATACAGGCCTCAGACTGAATCGCTCATTGGGAAAAGAAGACTTGGGTCTCAGTCAGAGCAAGCCCAGTTTGTGAGGGGGCGACAATCAGAGGATCTCCGCAGGAGACTTGGACTCCATCGACCAGGTACCTCTCTCAAATCTAACAAAATACAATAAATGCTTTTTAATAATTTATTTAATCTAATTGAATTGACTCTTTTTGTTTTAGTGACCTATTTACCAGGAGATCGTCTGTCTAGAGTAACCAGGCGGGGTATGCTCAGCAGCACCAAGAGTCAAGCTAAGCATCCTGCAGCCAGTCAGATTGAGGAGCAGCAGGTGGGCCACCAGAGAAAGATGGGATTAAACAGCACGTTTTCCCACAGAGCTGCTTCAGGAAGAGGGATCCCATGGGCGCAAACACGAGTTGAAGAGACAGAGAAGGTGAACAGTTCACAGTCAACTAGGCTGCCGGGTCTGCTGTGAGAATCATATTTCTGATGATAACTTCAATTTAGAATCCAATTTCTGTACATGGAAAAATAATTTACCTTTCCAAGGGATAATTGGTGCTTCATTTAGGATTTTGATTATTCAGTTGTTGTTCATAATTATGGTAACTACTGCATAAAATTAAAATAAAAATCCCTCTCCCTTACTGTACATTTTTCAGGTTTTAGGTGAACAGGATGATGCTGCTACAGGTGGACCTTCAGAGATGGACTGGCTGGATAATCTCTCTGAGAGTGAGAGCAGCAGCCTCAGCAAAATCGACTGGGCTGCCATTGAAAGGATGGTGGCTGAAGATGATTGATCATCATCATAATAAAAAAAGATTAAATTGTGTCATCTGGACCAGTTCCTTTAAGTGAGAAACATTTTGTCTCCTCAGTCCACGGCCTGCCAACCAGGTCTGTCCCATAGTAGCCTTCACTGCTGTGTTTCAAGCCAACCTCCTGTTAGAATCTCAGAAGTAGGCTTTTAAACACATGCAAAACACTCCCATCCAAAACAATCAACCATCAAGTACAATAATCAAATGTTTTATGATTGATCGTACTGGAGAAATACAGTGCATCTGGAATCAGCTGCGCACAAATGTGTCCCGTCCAGCCTGCTGGAGCTTGAGAAGTACTGCAAAGAAGAATGGGACAAACTGCCTAAAGATGGTGTGCTAAGCTTGTGTCATCATACTGAAAAAGACTCTAGGCTGTAAATTCTGCCAAAGGTGGATCAACAATTAAGCAAAGGTTGTGAATACTTACGTGAATATGATTTCTTAGTTTTCTATTTTTGATAAATTTGCAAAAATTTAAAAAATATATATTTTTTTCACATTTAAGGCTGTAACATGACAAAATGTGGAAAATATGAAGTGCTGTGAATACTTTCCGGATGCACCATAAGTGCCTTAAGGAATCTAATATAAAACTAGTGCCTGTTAGATTCTCACTGTACATAAGACGTGCAATCTTGTTATAGAAATTATGTTTTAATATTTTATGAACAGTCAGCAGTTATTTAATGTCACTTCTTTTATATTTGTAATGTTTTCAACAATGTACAATAAGCCTTTTTAAACAGTTTCTTGTAATTTTATGATTTTTTGTTTGTTTGTTTTACCTTCTGAGAGCTTGAGTACTTCTGAGGAACATTTTTCCAGTTCTTATAAAAGGTTTCTCATTCTGTGAGATAATTAAGTTAAATAAGTTTTGTGGTGAATAGTGCCAGATTTTGAGAAATTGTAGCATTATTCTCTTGTAGACTCCATCTTTATTTAATTTGTATTTTTTCACATGTGGATTGGAAGTTAATAATATGTACTGTATATGTATATATTTTCAAATTTGTTAAAAAAATTTCACCACTGAAAATTTACCTATTCATATTTAATTTGACTTTTCTGAAATTATGCAGTCTTTCCTCTTTACATTTTTTCGTGGTAGTCTGATAGTTTTGGGAACTCATTGGGGGGTTTATGTTACTGCCTCATTATGGGACTACTGTATATGCATTTCCTAAAGCGATGTGAGAAAGATTTTTCTCTGACTCTTTCATTAAGGTCATATTTGTGTAGGTGGGAAATCACATGTAAAAAAAAAAAAGCCAAACATATAAAAAACAACAACATTTCAATCTTTTTTGGGATTAATATGTTTTGCTTGCCAGCAGTCTGTACAGAATTTGAAAAGTTTTGTTTAAAAAGCTTTAAAATTATTCTCATTAAAATGCTAAAACGTCCCAACACACTTTTAGTATTGCTTGAAATGAGATAATATAGTACCTTTTTTTTTAAATTAAACTTGATAATTTTCATGCCAAACATTTAATTTTCTGAATGAATAAATAAATACAATAAAATAAAAAAGCTCGAAACATTTTTTTTCTTTGCCTGTGTGGCGCCCTGTGGAACACTTGAACCAAAACGTAGAAGAAGAAGAAATACTTCCGGTGGTCAGAGGTCATATTTAAAAAAATGGATGCTGAAAAAGAGGATGAAGGTACAATGTTCTTTTTTTCTGTTAATAAGTTTATATAGCTCTCTATAACTTTACGTTTATGTGACGTACTTTCACGAGCTTAAGTTTTAACGTTATAGACATTTTTATAGCTAATGTTTGTTGAATTGTTTATAACTATTGCTACCTTGTGCTATTAGCTTTGTTTACTGTGTTTCTTTCTTTTTAAAAACGTATTTTCTACGTAAGTTGTTTAATTTTCTGGATATATTTTAAATATCACAATTAATGCGGATAACCAGAGCTGTATTAGCTCTCAAAATCACAATTTCTGCCTAAAAACAAACAACAAATGGGAGCTAGCTAAGATTATGTACTATAACTTTTTACAGTTACGTAAAATTAAGTAAATCAAAACAGCCTTTTGGACATTATATTTATAGCATTAGCAATCTGGTATAGTATTACTGTACAATTATTAGAGAAACCGAATTTAAATATGTACTGTTATTGAAGCTGCCTACTCAAGAAAATATGAAATATAATCTGTGTTGTTTGTAAACAAACATATTTTACGAAAGTAGGTTTCGAAGTTCTTTAAAATAAATGTACAATATGCCATTCAAATGCCAAAAATATACTCTAACATCATCAGGCAAAATGAGTGATGATGGAGAAATTGGATCTGTCATGGGATTCTCTGGATTTGGTAAGTATAGTTACAAAGGCTCATATTTTTATTACAGAGCCCCCAATATTCTTTTGACATTCGCACATTAAGCATATTTTATTTGTACTTTTCAGGCAAAAAAGCTCGAACCTTTGACTTTAATGCAATTTTTGAGCAAACTCGGCGAACCGCTATAGAGCGAAGTCAACGTGCACTAGGTAAGTTTGTTATAAATAATGATAATTAATATGCAATAAAATTAGTATACCAGTACATATACATATCATCTATTGTTGTCTAATGTAGTGTTGTAGGTATAACAGCACAAGTGCATGCAATGTTTGGGCCTGCTTTGTCATTTTGTGAATAAGTGACTTCATTGTAACACTTGTTTCTTCAGAGGAGCGACAGAAGGAAGAGGAAGGCGAGAGCTCCAAGTCAGTCAAACCATCAGTTCACAGTCAGAGAGACAAAAGTGATGCTGCTTCTTCTAGGTAGACTGCAATTATTGTGTTTGGCATGTTTGTTCAATCTTCCTATTCCTCACATTTCTTCTGAAAATGACTTTTTCCTCTTTGTTTTTTAAAGAGTACAAAAAAGTGTGAACAGTAGTGACAGCAGTGACTCAGAGTCTGAGCTCATTGGGCCCCCGGTGCTTCCTCAGCAAACAACCCAGGAGGATGACGAACTTGTGGGACCTCCGCTTCCACCAGGTTACAGGAGCAACACAGCACAAAGTGACGAGGAGGAGGAGGATGATGCTGATGAAGAGGAGTCTCAAGATGATGATGATGTATGTTTGAAATGTCAATAACAGTGGGGCTAATCTGTTAATTACAACATGATTTTTATTGCTCTGTAGTATTTTTTCAAAAGTATTAAGGAGGTGAACTCTCATTTTACTAATTTTAATACAGTCTTCTTCTTCTTTCGGCTTTTCCCTTTTCAGGGGTCGCCACAGCGAGTCATCCTCCTCCACCTCACTCTGTCCTCTGCATCCTCTGTCCTCACTCCAACTACCTTCATGTCCTCTCTAACTGCATCCATATATCTCCTCTTTGGCCTTCCTCTGTGTCTTTTTCCTGGCAGCTGCATTTCTAACATCCTTCTACCAATATACCCACTGTCCCTCCTCTGGACATGTCCAAACCATCTCAGTCTGGCCTCCCTAACTTTATCTCCCAGTTGTTCAACATGTGCTGTACCTCTGATTATCTCATTCCTGATCTTATCCATCCTTGTCACTCCTAAGGAGAACCTCAGCATCTTCATTTCTGCTACTTCCAGTTCTTTCTCCTGTCTTTTTGTCAATGACACTGTCTCCAGACCATACAACATAGCTGGTCTCACCACTGTCTTGTAAACTTTTCCTTTGACCTTTGCTGACACCTTTTTGTCACAAATCACTCCTGAAACTTTTCTCCATCCACTCCATCCTGCCTGGACTCTCTTTTTCACCTCTTTACCACATTCCCCATTTTCCTGGACAGTGGACCCCAAGTACTTGAAGTCCTGCACCTTTGTGACCTCTGCTCCTTGTAGCCTCACTGTTCCACT
>JBBPBX010011085.1:24369-50666 GCA_038048925.1 Garcialebias charrua | reverse complement strand
TATATATATATATATATATATATATTTATTTATTTTATTTTATTTATTTTTTTGTGAATGCTAACAGTAAAATGAAAGGGAGCTTCATCAGTTTTTATATCAATATATTTTATAAATGCAAAGGTAATTCCAATTTGCCTGCACTTGGTTAAAAAAAAAATTCTCCAAACTTTATTTTTGCCAGAGGTTCCCTGGCATCTCCTCCTCTCTTTTTTTGTTATTTGTTTGTTTCCTCAGCAAAAATAACTAAGAACTTTTGTGCAGCAAACGATCCCATCCCAGCCCAGGAACATTCCCATCATTAGTGTGGAACCACAACAAAAACCCTCTCTGCTGTGCCAGAAATGTATTCTTTACCACAAGTGAATAATCATAGCAATCTCTTTAATGGTTCTCCTGAGCCCTATGTGCATATTTTGTGATTAATAAACACATAAAATGAAACCATAAGGGCTCAATGAGCCTCTCATTAATTATAAAGAGGCACTTCAACAAAAAAATAATTTATAGAAAGTGGTTTAGCACACACAGAAATACAGTACCATAATGACGAAAGCAATTTAGAGCTCAGCAGTTGACTGAGAGGTGGGACGGCATGTCAGCTCTGCAGCAACAACATCTAAAGGTGAGCACATTGACATGCTAATTGAGTTTTAGGTTTGAACTGCAACAATCCATGCGTTATGTTGCTCTAATCGGGGTACAACCGCAAAAAGATTTAGATACCAAAAAAAAAATCTAGTCTTATTTGTCACGGATACATATTTCATCTTAAACTACTTTTCAATTAGTTAAAACAAGAAGTTTTCTCGAAATTAGAAAGTTAGAGAAAACTGTGATAAACGCTTCAATTTTGACTCTTTTCTACCGCTTATGAGGAAAACATTTGTTTCTATTCAGACATGCACGTCCGATGGAAGCCCATCTTGTCTGTTTTACGGTTCTGTCTGAAACGGCAGGGAAATTGACGGCAATCTGAAAGATCAGGGGCATGTCGTCATATTTATTTTTAAGTTTTTAAAATAATTAAATCCTCAGATTAGTAAAAACGTTTTATTAATTGACATATCTTAACTGGCCAAGAGGCAAAAGGTCAGTTTGCTACACCTAACTTGGATTAGCTGAGGATTTCAAGACCAAAACAACAATTTATGAAACTTCAAAACCTTCACGTTTCTCTATCCAGCAATTTAAAGAGAAATAATAGGTATAATGTTATTAATGAGCACAAAGATCTTTGCCCACATTTTATACAAGTAGGCTATAGGTTCATACAAAAACAAAAAAAACTTCATTGCTTGTCCACAGAATTATTTTGGTCTTTTATTCAACATTTTAAATCCATCCATCCATTATATTTTACCCGCTTCTTCCATTTTGGGTCACGGTGGTCGCCGATGCCCATGTCCAGCAATCACTGTGCGAGGGGCAAGGTACACCCTGGACAGGTCACAAGTCCATCACAGGGACACAGATACAAACTCTCACTCACACCTAGGGACAATTTAGAGCCACCAACATGCATGTTTTTGGTCTGTGGGAGGAAACCGGTGTACCCGGAGAAAACCCACGCATGCACGGAGAACATGCAAACTCCACCCAGAAAGGCCCGCAGACCGGGATTTGAACCAGGGACCTGCTTGCAAGGATTCAAAGATTTTTTTTATTGTCATTCGCATCACGTGGTGCATGAGGTGGAACATAACAATGTACATAGGGTCGCAGTTACATCCAACAAATATACAAATTGTAAAGAAAAACAGTAGTAATATCCGTGACATGAACTAAGAATAATTATTTATTAACTAACAATAACTTAATCCACTTTGTACAGCAAGCGTTTATTAGTTAGGACATGGCCTACTTACTGTGGTGTGTGTTGTTTTACTCAGATGGCATTTAAAGTTGAAAAGTTTGTCGGATGAATTCACACAGCGAGAAGAGTTGCATGCTTGTACTGAAGTGCACACACACATTCGCCACTGATTTGTTTTGCTGGTTCCAAAATCCTGAAGAAAGCAGGGAACCACTTAAAATATTTCAGATGCCAAATGTCACACTCGTCACAGTGTATCAAAGAGTGATTACACTAAATGCGATTTTAAATGGCTGCAGATGTCACTTTGTATGATATTGATCCACTGTGCCGCTCTGCGCTCTGTGTCTCTGCCAGCAGGTAGGCAGCACCGACCTTTCCCTAAGTCAGTGTGTGCATGGCTGCATTGATTAGGTGTGACTACTCAGGTCAGGGGCCAATTTGGGGCTTCTAGAGGGTCAAGCATGTTGTCCAATATACCAGCGGGACCTCTAGACTGGATCCGGTCAGTATCCTGGCAACAGGCGTATCCCCCCCCCCCCACTCCAAACCATGAAAGCACCCGGCCCATGGTGGGTGAAACTGCACGGCTCCATTCTCTTTTCATCAGTTTCACTTCATCTGCTCCTATAACTTGGCTCAGATGAATTAACTTGAACAATAGAAACAAAGGGTCACTAAAGCGTCCACCATTGTCACAGAGAGCAATTAAACTAAGTGTTCAGTTCGTACCGCTTTTTTTTTTGAGTGAAAACAGTTTAAATGGCTACTCCTTTGATGGCGTGCTGCACAGATCAGAGAAACAAAACCCAACCTTTGTTTTCGGTTAAAAATGTTGTCTTGAAACTCTTAACTTGGAATTCTTCTTGATATAAATTTGGTATTAGAGGGACAGCATTAAAGTGGGTAAATAGTTATTTGGAAGATCGAAAACAATTTGTTCAAATACATGACACAAGATCCAAATTTAGTAATATCACATGTGGAGTGCCTCAGGGCTCAGTACTTGGACCCAGGTTATTTATGCCCCTTTTCCACTTGGTGGCCCGGGTCGGATGTGACGTCATATTTGCGTGCCAAGCGCGCGTTGGAGAGCATTTCCACCTCACAGATGTGCGGCGCCGCGCCAAGATTCCGGACTCATCTCAGAGCAGGTCCCAGGCCGGCTGGCCCCGTACCGTGGGTTGGAGGCTGGACTGAGTTTGAGGAAGTGGCTGCCGCGAGGGAACAAACACCGAAGGACTTTACAAGATTAACACGGTAAAAACAATTATTTGTATTTAAAATTACAGCAAACATGTGTCTTAAGCCGAACTATTCCTTAATAATTTCACGTTGTTGTCAAAACGGCAGGATTTAAAAAAGTAGTTTCGCCACGTGCACGCGCGCGCCCGCGCGCGCACGTGAGCCGTCTTTATTTCTATAATGTAGCTAAATAAACGCTTTAAAAAATATATTTCATATCTGACGTTATATCAAGAGGGTGCTTGAGCTTAACAGTTCCTTAATAATTTCACGTTGTGGTCAAATCAGCTGGATTTAACAAAGTAGGTCGACACGTGCACATCACATGCACGCGCGGGTGGGGTCGATCGGCGTTCTTTCTTTTAAATGTAGCTAAATAAAAGCTTAAAACATATATTTCATAGCTGGCTTTATACCACGAGGGTTCCTCAGGTTAACAAGTCCTTAATGTCACGTTGTGGTCAAATCTGCTGGATTTAAATTGATTTGTTTTGACTAATTCCAAACCTGTTACATGTGCTACGAAAATAAATTATTAAAAAATCGAATTTTAATTCAAATAACTCCAACAGCTTACAGTATGCACATAAACATGTAGTGATTACACTCTGTTGGTTTGAAAAATATCTGTTTTGTGGTTTCTGAGATATAAGATATAATGTGTTAAATACTAGTAGAAAAAAAACAAGCCAGGTCGACACACTTATGTCTATAAAAAATCGAATTTTAATTCAAATAACTTCAACAGCTTACAGTGTGTATATAAACATGTAGTGATTACACTGTGTTGGTTTGAAAAATATCTGCTTTGTGGTTTCTGATATATTTGATATATGTATATATATCTTATAAAATATATCTACATATAAAACTGTTTCTAGACTGAATTACCGGTAACCATGTTTTTCTTTTTTTACAGTTAAGACGAAGAAGTCAACACCAGAATTTATCAACTTTTGTCTTCTGGAGGAAGCACATGAGACAACAAGAAAAAAATCATTTAGGTGTATGCAGTATTTATTTTTGTGCTTTTTTCACTTCTTAGTTTTCATAATAAACTTTTTTTTCTTAAGTGGTCTCATTGAACAATAATTTCCTAAACATATTTTACAATGTTAAGTGTGTACAGTATAGTGTTTGTTTAAAAACATACTGGAAGTTAAGAATATTTTCCATTTGCATTTGACCTTTAAAGAATCATAAGAAAAAAGATTATTAGATTTGAACAGCCATCCATCCATCCTTCCTGATGTCGGGTCGTGGTGCAGCAGCTTTTCCAAGGATGCAAAGACGTCGCCATCAACACCGATGAAGCTGTTCTTGGATGCCTAAACGAGTTTCCTGATCAACAAACATTTAATTATTAATACTTTGTTTTTACGTTTAAAGAAACATGCTTTTAATGTTTAACGGACAGTTTAAACCAAATTATCCATTTGCATTTGACTTTGAATTATCCCTGACAAAATATTACCGTTTAAATTTAATGAAATACAAACATTTAATATTACAGGGCCAATTCAAACCTAATTAATTCCTAATCTGTACCTTACTGTAAAAATAGTTTAACTGATTACAGGGCAGTGCGATCGATGTGTTAAGCAATGTTAACAGGATCCTTGTGCATATATGAGAATAATCTTTATTATAAAGAAACAAAATGGAAAACACATGGGTTTAAAACAAGCTGAAAAGTCTATAAAGTAATATTAGAGCATTAAATAGCTCAAGGGACATTACCGCCAACAGGTGGTGAGACAAGGTCTTGCAGGGTGTTCTTCTTCTAACGTTTAGTGGTGGCTAGTAAATAGCTTGAGGTAACACTACCGCCACCACGTGGTAGGACGAGTGAGATTCTACACCCCGCCCACAGAAGGGCTGCAGTAGTTAAATGGAGACAAAACCGTGCATGTGAGCCGATCCTAACCGGACCAGACCGGACCAGACTGGGCCGCTCTGGGCCGGTAGTGGAAAAGGGGCATTAAGTTGTATGTAAATGACTTGGTTAAAGAGGTCCTCAACTCCCTGTGGATCTGTAACTCCGCCCCAAGACAAAATTTAAAAAAAAATGCAACAAAGTGGGAGTGTCAACAAAGGAGGGGGAGGCTGGTGGGTGTTGAGCGAGGAGGTGTGGCCAGGACGAGAGACCGTTATTGTTTCTGAATGTTAAAATTACATTAGTAATAAACAACAAGCAACAACAAAGAACAATTATGTACTCACCCGATCTATTCGAAACAAAAGGAGTTTAATTTTTTTTTTAAATAATACAAGATATGTCATGTCCGGGGTTTCGAACCTGGGTCTGTCAGATCCCAATCCCATACCTACACCACTGCCCTATCATGGCATCTATGCATTGCCCGTCCATCGCAATATAAGACAACAAATACAACCAAATAGTTTTGATGACGCCATTCCGAAAACTATACTATGCTTCTTTGCGTACTTTTCCGGAGTGCAATGTATCACTTCCATATATGGTATGAACTGCAGCGAGGACCTTCTCATCTCTGCAGGGGATTGGCTCTGCTTGAACCCCTTTTGTGACGTCAGAGTGTACAAGACACGTCAGAGTGAACAGTCCTTGACCAATAAAAAAATTAAGCTGCAATACCTATGTTCAACCCATAGGGTTACCGTAAACACGTTTTTAGACCAAATATTGCCGATTTAAACTAATACGCACAATTATGTGAAGATTAACACAGACATAGTGCTATACAACATCTTAAGTACATTCTAGGGAGTTTATCAGCTAAAAAATTTTAATTTTATGTTTAGTCCCTCTTTAATGTGTCAGACTTTTTTAGATGTATTTTATTTGCAGATGACAAAACATTTATATGTAAGGGTGATGATACAGAACAAATGCTGGAGTTAATATGGTCAGAATTTGTGAAAATCCAAAATTGGTTTCGTCTAAATAAGTTATCATTAAATCTGGATAAAACTTATTACATGATACACAGCAACAGAAAAACATAAGTTCACGCTCCATTTTTGGTAGATGGAACTGAGATTTGTAGAGTTAGTGAGGTGAAATTTTGGGGTGTTATTATTGATGAGAAATTAACATGGAAACCTCACATAAACAGTTTGAGAACAAAAATATCTAGATTGATATCAGTTCTGTATAAAGTAAGAGAGTTATTCACTGATAAAGCAATGTTTATGTTGTATAATGCAATAGTTGTTCCTTATTTGGTTTACTGTGTTGAAGTCTGGGGTAACGCGTGTAAAACTATAACTAATCCTTTGTTCATTTTACAGAAAAGAGCTGGAAGAATTATTATGAAAAAAAACTGTAGATATCCATCGACTACTTTATTTTATCAACTGAAAATTCTGAAATTCTATGATTTGGCTAATTATAACATTTTGTTGCTTATGTATAAGGCACATAAAGGCATGTTGCCCGTTAATATTCAAACACATTTTGTTAAAAGAGAGAGTGTATATTTTCTTAAAGGAATTGAGATGTTTGTGAAGCCTTATTTTAGTACTAGTTTGAAGTAACAATCCACAATAATTCAGGGAATAGGATTGTGGAATGGTTTGGATGATAAGGTTAAAAATGCCAGATCACTGTACAGGTATACATTTAAGAGACTGATAAAGACAAGTTTCTTGAAATAATATGGAACTCGTTAATATAAATCTACTTAAGTTGTTGTCTGATTTGATTTAGATGTTTAAATTGTTATGTTTTTAATTTAGCTAGATTGTTATTGTCTTTGTGAATTACATTTAAATTTAAATTTTGTGAAAATAGTTTGATTTACATTAGAATTAAGTAAAAAGGGGCAGTTTTCTAGTTCTTCTTCTGCCACCTTTCATTTTATTTTATTTACTTTTTTTATTGTATTGTATATTGTTTAGTTTTTGTTATTGTCATGTTTTTAAATGAAATTAATAAAATTAGAAAAAAAACTTGTAGAAACTTAGATTTGAAAAAGGTAAATAATGTCTAAAAATGTACTTCTTTAATCTGTGTTTCTGTTCCCTACAACTTAATAACTGACTGTCAGTGAGCCTACTGTTGTCTCAATGCATTGTGGGCAGAAACATTCTCAAAGTGGATCAGCGAAATGTCTTCATGATGTGTTTTCAAGCCACTGAAGTCATCATATTGAAATACCATGTGTCTTGGTATCTAATGATGTCAAAAATTACAAAGTGATTTGAAATGAAGAGGAGTCAGCTATTCCAGGATTACATGCTCAGATGAATTCAATAAGCTGCTGAATGTTGTAAGAGAAAACCAGAGAAAAATCCATACTTAACAGATCATCTGATAAAAATGTCTGCTCACTGCTCCGAGGGACTCTGTTATAACTATCAGCCACTTTGCTTTTTTAGTTCATAAAAAAAAGAAAAAAGTGTACTTTTTTTTTTTTCCAAAATATATTTATTTGAGTTTTTACACAATTAAACCAACATTCATACAATAAACAAACTTAATTAAAATACCCCCACCCACACAATAAAAAAATAAAAAATAAAAAGGAATAAAAAACAAAAATACAATCAACAACAAAATGTCTCAAAATTCTTTTTTCATTGTTCATTTCTTTTATAATGAGTCCAACTATACATGTCTTCTCTTATTATTGTCTTTGGAACTGCGGTCAGCACGCTCTTCAATTGTTTGCATTTTCATTTAAAGTGTCCAGACTTTTTACATACAAAATAAAAGGGTTCCAAACACACTCAAACAGTCCTTGCTTGCCCTTTAACAAATACGTTATCCTTTCCAAAGGAAGAGCCGATAACATTTGCTGTAACCATTGATTCGCAGTAGGTCTATTTAAGTTTTTCCAACATAGCGATATACATCTTTTTGCATTAATCAAACTTAAATCAATAAACTTTTGTTCATTATTAGTATAATTATGTCTTTCAGGATATAGACCGAACAAAAACAGTTTTGGGTCCAAAATTATTTGTTTAGAAATGATTTTCTCAATTATATTTTTTACTTCAGTCCAAAATAACATAATTTCCCTGCAGTACCACATACAATGTACCAAAGTTCCCTTTTCCTCAACACATTTTGAACAAACATCAGGTATCTCCCCATTGTATTTATTAAGGTCTACAGGAGTTATGTAAACCCGCATTAACCACTTGTAATGAATCATTTTTAAAGCTGTATTAATAGAGCTAGTGTGAGCAAGAGTACATGCTCTTTTCCAGTCTTCCTCTGATAGTTCCATTATTATGTCTTCTTTCCAAGCATTAAATCTATCCTGTGATCCTTCAAGAGAATATGATGTCAATAACTGATAAAAATCTGATATAATACCTTTTTTTAAACTATCTTTTGTTAGCATTTCTTCTAAAATTGATTTTAGAGGTTTTGTCAGCACATTGTTCTGAGTTGTTTTTATAAAATTTCTGAGTTGAAGATATTTAAAAAATTGATTCTTATTTATATTAAATTTAGTCTGTAACTCTTGAAAGCTCATTAGTGTGTCTGAATTTGATTCATACAAGTGTTCAATCCTTTGGAGACCTTTATCCTTCCATTCTTTAAATGTTGGGTCCGTTTTACCTGGTAAAAAGAATTGGTTTCCCCACACTGGGCTGAATAAAGATAAATTAGTTGAATCGTTTAGAATTTTTTTAACATCTCTCCATACTCTAATTGTGTTTTTAAGAAATGGGTTTTTAGTTTGTTTCAGGAGCTTCATTATTGAATTGGAATATAAATATGCTGGGAGTGTTACTGTTAAATCTTGTGTTTCCATATCAACCCAATGTGGGGAATGTTTACTATAATAAAACATCATAGACCTAAGATGTACTGCATAATAGTACCACTGAAAATTAGGGCATTTCAAGCCTCCCCGATCATACGGGAGGTATAGTAATGTTAAGCGTATTCTGGATTTCCTGTTTTTCCATAAGAAACGTATCATCATCTTTCTTATTTGTGGAAAGAATTCAGGAGGAGGTGGAAGGGCAACATTCTGAAACACATAAAGCACTTTTGGTAATATAATCATTTTCATTAAATTTACTCTTCCAATCATAGATATTGGCAATGGCATCCATCTTTCTAAAGATTCTTCTACAGTATTTAATATGTGTTTATAGTTAGTTGTGGATATCTGTTCTATGTTTGATGAAATACATATTCCTAAATACTTAAATTCATTTACTATCTTAAACTCTTGTATTTCTGAAGTTATATTTATCTTATCATTCTTGTTAAGAAGTAGCATTGAAGATTTCATTTTATTTATTTTATATCCCGATATCTCACCATATTGTTTAATTATATCCAAAATATGTTTTATTGAGCTACTCATTTTAGATACAAATAAAATAACATCATCTGCAAACAAGGAGATTTTGTGTTCATTGGATCCTATTTTGATTCCATAAATTTGCGGATGTGAACGGATAGCAATAGCAAATGGCTCTATTGCCAAAGTAAATAATAAAGGTGACAATGGGCATCCTTGTCTGCATCCCCTCCTGATCTTTATTGGTTTAGATATATTTCTATTTGTTATAATTTCAGCTGAAGGGTTACTATATAATATTTTTACCCATTGAACAAACTTATTTCCACAATTAAACCTTTCCAATACCTGAAGAAGGAATTCCCAATCTATTCTGTCAAATGCTTTTTCGGCATCCAATGATAGAAGAGCTGAGTTTGGAGATCCCTTATTGTAATAAATTATATTTGATACTCTCCTCACATTATGAAAACCTTGTCGCCCTAATATGAATCCATTTTGATCATGATGTATTATTTTTGGCAAGATCCTTTGTAGACGTAAGGCTAGCAATTTAGATATTATTTTCAGATCTGCATTTAACAAACTAATTGGCCTAAAATTTTCACATATATCTAATGGTTTATCTGGTTTCGGTAATAGAGTAATCATGGCAGCGTTTATTGATGGGGGAAGATAATTTGAGTTGAAAATTTCTTTAAACATATCTAGTAGTGGAGCCAAAAGTTTATCTTTAAAAATTTTGTATAAATCTATTGGGAGGCCATCAGGTCCTCCCCTTTTTCCTGATTTCATATTGTTTATAGCTTGTCCCAGCTCCTCCTGTGTGATTTCTAAATTCAGGGTTTCCCTATCTCCTTCTGAAAATTTAGGTATATTTAAGTTTGTTAAGAATTCATCTGTTTTTCCTAATGTTATTTTTTCTTGTGCTTTATACAAATTCTCATAATAATTCTTAAACGCTGAATTTATTTGTTGTGGATCTTGTAAAGTTTGTTCATTTATTGTAATAGATGTAATTGGTTGCCTAAATTCTAACTGTTTTATTTGCCAGGCTAATAGCTTTCCTGATTTATCTCCCTGTTCATAGAATGTTTGTTTAAGTCGTAATAAACTTGAAGCGGCTCTTGATGCAGAGTGTTTATTGTATTCTGCTCTTAAAATTAATAATTCCTTTTCCAATTGTGGATCTTGTTTTTTGTTTATTTCCTCTTGTATTGTTTTTATTTTATTTTCCATCTGTGTTCTAATTTTCTCAGTTTGTTTTGTCTTGGAACCTGTATAACTAATAATATGCCCTCTAAGAAAGGCCTTAAAAGCTTCCCATCTTATACATGCTGATGTTTCAATAGTATTAATTTGAAAAAATTCATCTATTTGCTTCCTTAAGTATTTCACAAAATTTTCATCTCGTAGCCATTTGTGTTGAAATTGCCATCTTGGAGGATCTCTCTTTATTTTATCATCTTTATAAACTAACCTACATGGTGCATGATCTGAAATAGCTATATTTTCATAGGAACATTCTGTGATTTTATACTGTAACTCTGTAGAAATTAAATAATAGTCTATTCTAGAGTAGGTTTTGAAAGAACTTGAGTAGCATGAGTATATTTTGTTAACTAAGTTTCTCTCTCTCCACTCATCACGCAACTCTAGTTCCCTCATCATAGTTTTTATTGCACTTCTACAGTTAAGATGCGATTGATCCGTCCCTGTTGACCTGTCCAAATTTGGATTCAATGTACAATTAAAATCTCCGCCCATTATATGTAACCCCTTTAGTGATGTTAGTATGAGGAGTATATCGGTATAAAATTTATTATCATCCACATTCGGACCATATATGTTAGTTAAAATTAGCATTTCTGACATTAAGTAGCCTTGAAGAATTAGGTATCTTCCTCTTTTATCTTTAATTATGTTTTTAATTTGCAATGGTACAGATTCGTGAATTAAAGTCATTACCCCTCTAGACTGAGAAGTGTATGGTGCCGTGTAAATGCTGCCCTTCCACCTCCTTTTTACCTTTAACAAGTCCTCGTCAAGAAGATGTGTTTCTTGGAGGAACACAATTTTTGAATCCATTTCTTTTAATCTATTCATAACTTGTTTAACTTTTTGAAGACGTTGAAGACCTCTGCAGTTCCATGAAATAAAATTAAACTTTACTGTTTGAGACATACTGTAATAAAATTAGTCCATTAAACAAATTTGCATTGTTTGAGACACAACAACAACAAAAAAAAACAATGTTAAGTCGCACATCCATTACGTACAACTCCACTAAATACAAAACAAAAACTTCCCTTCCCACACCCACCCTCCCTCCCAAAGTTGAGAGGATCCCTCCCACTTCCATTACGTCTCCCGATATAGCCAGAAACCAATCCTCACCTGGTGAGGATCAGTACCACCACTCCTTGCTTGTCTGCAACAACTTCCCCCGATACTGCCTTGAATTTAAAAAAAAAAAAAAAAAAAAAATAAAATAAAATAATAAATTAATAATAATTTAAAAAAAAAAAAAAAAAAAAAAAAAAAAAAATAATAATAAATAAATAAATAAATTAAACAAAAAAAAAAAAAATTTATAATGATTTATAATTCTAACCTCTGTTCACTTATGTTTAGAGCCTATTCAGACTAACTAACTTATTATACCTATGCTCTAGTTTAAACTTCTATTTATTCAAAGACCCTTATATATTTATTTAATTAACCAAATATATTCACTGCATTGCCCAGTAAAGAGATAAACAAATAAGACGTATTTAGCTATTTACTGTAGAACTAAACTATAAGTCCAATATACCATTCAATGACAAGACTTTACATTTCAAATTATTGTCATTATTATTATTATATATATATTTTTTTTATTTTTTTTTATTTTATTTTATTTTTTTTATTTTTTTTTCCCCTCTTATCTTTTAACATACCATCAGTGTCCTTTTCTTTTTTTCTTCTTTTCCCTTCCTCAAGGCTTTGCATGTTTTGAGTCTTCCTCAATTTCTTTTATAAACTTGCATGCGTCCTCAAAGGAGTTAAATTTCATTGTTTTATTTTTAAATGTCACCAATAGTGTTGCAGGATGAATTATTCCATTACGAATGCCCAGTTTACGTAGTTGTTCCCGAATTGGGTCAAACTTTTTCCGGAGCTGGTGGAGCCCCGGAGCCAAATCTGGGTAAAAGCGGACCTGTTGCTCTTTATAATATATATCCTTCTTCGTTCTCGCTGCTCTCATGACCCTTTGCTTCTCACGAAGATTCACAAACCTCATCAGCAGGGTTCTGGGTCGAGCAGCGCCTTCCATCCTCCGGCCCAGTCTGTAGGCGGACTCCAGGCTCACCTTGGCCTGCAGGCCCTCCGAGGCCTGCGCCGCGTCCGTGTTGCTCCCCACCGATTCAGGAATCCACCGCTCCAAAAAAGCACATAGGTCAGAGCCCTCAGCGCCTTCCGGCAGACCCACAAGCCGTAAGTTATTTAAGCGAGCTCTTGATTCCAAATCCATCAATTTTATTTCCATCGATTTGTTGTTAGCCTGTAAGGTGCTAACGTTAGCTCGTAGCTTAGCCACCTCATCCTCTGCAAGGGAGATGCGGTCTTCTGTTTGTGAAACCCGCTCGTTGTAGTCTTTCATCTCCTGCTTCATATTTTTTAGCGTTTCCAACACTCCATCGAGTTTAGAAGAGAATTCAGTTCGTAGGCTTGTTATTGCAGATAAGATTTGGTCAAACTTACTGCTTGCTTGGTCGCTTTCACCTCCTTGTTCCGCCATAGTTCTGCTAGTTTTCCGGGCTTCACTACGCAGATTGTAGTCAAACAACGTTGTTTGTTTGGTCGTGTCGCTTTTGCCTTTGTTCTTTTTAGTTCGGTTAGGCATTCTTCCTTAGACTGTCACTTTTTTTTTGCATTTTATCGCAGTGAACAGCCGTTATCTTGCCATATTTGAGGCAGTAGCTGCGGAGCGAAGTTGCAAGCGTCTGCTCAAGCGGCCGCCATAACCGGAAGTCGAAAAAAGTGTACTTACTTCAAAAGAGCAATAACATACAAAGGAAAAAAATCACATATTAATCAAATACATATTAACAATCTGCTTTACTGCAAGCATTTCAAAGTATGTCTAATGGGACAAAAATATAGGAAACGGACAAAGCAGCAACACTCGCCTCAATGATTTTTCCACACAGAAGGTTGTAAAAGTCAGTAGCAGAGAAATATGGAGCTTCAAGACAAACTTCACATTTGCAACGTCACACACATTAGGAAAAAAAAATCTCAAGAAAAACTGTTGAAACAGTTTTCAACTCTTATGTGCCTCCAATTTAACATCATTTCAAATAATTGATAAATTGGTGCAAGATACCAACTGCTGGACAGTATTTTCTAAACCCTGACTTCTGCGTTGTTGTTGCACACCAACAACAGTGAGCTAAGGGTAATTAGAATTTTGTGTTGTAATATAACACATTTTTATTGTTACATAATGATAAGGAAACAACTTTGTGTTGCCGCACACCAGTAATGAAACCATTTGTATAAGGATAATTATGCAATTTTCATATAATAATAACAACAATATGAGGCAGCCATTTCACTTTGGCTATGTCAGAGGAGTTGACGGGGGAGAGGGCGGGCCCCAGAAACCTTCTCATCCAGCAGCTTTGGATGTTATCAGCTCATTAAATGGACATTATTGTCCCTCCTACCTCCTAGCAGTTTTAAAGTTACGTGTGTATCGCTGATAATATGCAGAGTCGCACGCGGATATAACAAATTATTTATTTATTTTTGGCTTTATGTAACCCTTTTCCTAAACCTAACTTTACACCTGACCCATTGCACTCACCCTAAACTTAACCCCCATTACCCTTGTGCCTAAGCCGAACCCAGAACCTAAACCTAACCCTTAGACCCTTTGTACCTAACGACGTGAGTCTATTATCAGCGCTAACAACGTGCCCTTAAACCCACTAGGAGGTAGAGGAGGGGCAATCTGAATGCTATGGGGATGATAACAACTGATAATAGGCTGCTCACATTTGAAACGGGTGTCTTATCACCAGTTTGTTGTTTTTTTAACTCCACTAGGGAGTGTGCTGCTTGGGGGACTCGGTTTGTTTGTGGCTCCTCGGATTGATGAGGTCATTCAATGAAGGACAAAATGTCTCAGCAAAAAAAAAAAGTCCAGATGATCTGACTGACCATTGTTGGATTTGTACCTGGATTATTGAGCATGAACTTTGATGAAATAGTAATTTAACTTGTACCGTATTTTCCGGTGTATAGATCGCACCTTTTTATGTTTTTTTTCCAAGGCCTGCGACCTATACACCAGTGCGACCTATTTATTGAATTTTTTCCATATTTTTAGACCAATTTTTGCCTCAGTTATGACCGTTTTTCATTGGCAGAAAAGGGTGCAGTACCACTTTCGGCCGCTAGAGGCATAGCACAGTACCAGTTTCGGCCGCTAGGGGACACTTCTAGAGGAGTACACTGACCGTTTCCAGCTCATGTGTCCGAAAAAAAGCTCCTCTTCTCGGACTGACTGTGTCGGCCTCCTGGTCTGGATGTAACTTCTTTTAGCTCTGTGTTTCTTAGCTGTTTGTTTGCAAGATAAGTCAAGAACCACTCAGCGGATTTTTCTGAAACTTACTGAATGTAATCACAGTGTGGACGTTTACAAGTGAGTAGCTTTATTAGATGTTTGAGATAAAAAAAAAAAGATATTTTAGTAGCATTAGCTTCAGTTAGCTTCTGTTTATAATGTTATAAATAGCCCAGAAACCACTCAGTGGATATTTCTGAAACTTACAGAATGTAATCACAGTATGGACGTTTACAAGTGAGTAGCTTTATTAGATGTTTGAGATAAAAAAAAAAACGATATTTTAGTAGCATTAGCTTCAGTTAGCTTCTGGTTTTATTTCTGTTTACATTATAAATAGCTTCGAATCCAATCTGTGTATATTTTTTCTGCTTACAGAGTGTATTTATATGAGCTTTAATGTACTCAACTATGGCCTGGAGGAAAAATTTGAGATGAAATTCGATTTTTTTGATTCGTGTTTTCAGAGACGGACTCATCTCGGTTAGCTTCTGGTTTTATTTCTGTTTATGTTATAAATAGCTTCGAAACCAATCGGTGTATATTTTTTCTGCTTACAGAGTGTAATTATATGAGCTTTAATGTACTTAACTATGGCCTGGAGGAAAAATTTGAGATGAAATTCGATTTTTTATTTGTGTTTTCAGAGACGGACTCTCCTGTGGCAGACATTAGCAGCAGAGCTAAACACTCGGTCCATATTGCCGGGTTGACTCAGCGGTGACGCGGCATGTCAGCGGTGGATGACGCGTTACGTCGGCGGTGACGTAGGTGCGACCTATACACCGGTGCAATCTATTTATGGAGTTTTCCAATTTTTTGGCAATAATTGGACAGTGCGACCTATACAACGGTGCGACCTATACAACGGAAAATACGGTAATTTTACAATAAGTATGGAACTACTTAAATGAATATAGGCAAAAATAAAGTAAAACATGTCACCATGCAACTCTTTATGTGGACACGTGTCAGTGCAACAAATCAGTACACTCGTGTACACCTGGACTCTTCCACAGACGGTCCACAGAGAGCACTTTCAGTGCACTTCCGGCAACCCTTTGGGAGGTGCACAAATGAGTGCCATAACCAATTTCTCATGATCAGGAACATCCATTTCCTGAATAAAGATACTCGTGGCTGTAATGTGTGTCAAGTGGTTTATGCAGCCGTAACTTCCACCAATCCAGACAGTCTCCTTCCTCCAAAACTTATCCACAGCTGGAAGGCTTTTCCTCCTCCGTGCCTCTTAGATGCCTCTGTCTGAGGGTGTACGTTCCATGCTGGTTGATGTGATTTGCACATCTTTATTCTAAATATTTGCTTTTCACGTATCCAATCTAAAGAATGCTTCCACATTTCCCAGATTGAGAATAGGTGTGCGTGACCAAGTAACATTCATGCTTCTGAGTGTGTATTGGTGCATGCTTTAGTAATTGGGCTAGCTCTCCCTTGGAGCCCCTTGATGTGAAAAAAAGAACTTGCCATTACATCCTCCTCCTCCTCCTCTGCCCCTTCATTCAATCCATCACACACCTCCTCTTCCTCAAGTGCCTGAGTGCACCTGAGTGAGTGTACACACAGTGTGAGGTTGTGTGTCTGTTTGAGCGTGTGTTTGGTTATGGTTTGGTGTGGACTGCTAAGTCCTGATGCACAGTGTGTGTAGGAGTTTGTGTTTGTGTGCTTCTTATAATGAAGCCATATGGCCTGTCAGTATGCAAGCTGCCAGCACTGAGAGCTGTGACGCTGGCAAAAAGCTCCACAATGAGACGTGAGGGGCATACTCCCATCTTCTTCCCCTTCCATTCTCATCTCAATCCTTTCTTCACCCTCTTGCCTCCTCACGTTTTCCTTCTTAGTTCTGTTTGTATCTGTTCTCCTGTCTACCTCATCCTGTTCCTCATCCCCTCCACAGTTTTACATTTTCTTCTCCGCAGCCGCTCTTCTTTCATGTGCTTCTCAAGTTCAGGTCCACATTTCATCTAATTGTCTTTCCTTGTCTTTTGAGTACTTCCACTCACTTCTGAGCACTTTTCTTCCACTTTGCGTTCATATTCTCCATATTAGAAACTGCTGTTTTTGCATCAACCTCCCTCTCTCCCAGTAAGATTAACTGGTGTGAAACGATCCATTCCCACATTTTCCTGTGCAGCCCCGGAGAGAGGAGTGCAGCCTGACCTAAATGTACATGTTAGTGAGAGAATCTGAATGACAGCACATGGAGGGACAGAAAGAAAGACCAAGGAGTGGGCGTCTGTCCATCACGGATGTTCTTCGGACAGTAAGAAAAGTTTCATTAATGTCTTCATTCATGTTGTGAAAGTGACAATAATGATGTCACATTCCTGCACTTTTATTTTAAATATTTAAAAATATAATCTCAACTATCATTTTGGTACATCATCAATTAGGAAACAATAAAAAAATACGATAGATAGATAGATAGATAGATAGATAGATAGATAGATAGATAGATAGATAGATAGATAGATAGATAGATAGATAGATAGATAGATAGATAGATAGATAGATAGATAGATAGATAGATAGATAGATAGATAGATAGATAGATAGATAGATAGATAGATAGATAGATAGATAGATAGATAGATAGATAGATAGATAGATATAGATAGATAGATAGATAGATAGATAGATAGATAGATAGATAGATAGATAGATAGATAGATAGATAGATAGATAGATAGATAGATAGATAGATAGATAGATAGATAGATAGATAGATAGATAGATAGATAGATAGATAGATAGATAGATAGATAGATATTTTATTATGTATTTTTTAAATATTTTTATGTTTTTCCCACATACAAAAATATTAATATTTTTTATTGTATCATGTATTAAATTTGGTAAACTATAAGTGGTATGTACGTTAAGTCATTTTATCAATTTAAAATACTTTATAAGTAAAGAATATTAGTACAAAGTTCTTTGTAGTAGTAGAGATTACTGCTGAAATGCAAAAAAAAGCAGAGATGTATAAAATAAAATAAAAAAATGTTTTAGTTGTTTCACTTATCAGAGATGATAAACTGATTATTTTACAGATTACCTGTGTTTTATTTATTTATTTTTTGTTAGGCCTACTTCAATAAATAAAATATAACTAACTTATTATTTTAAACAAAAATATGTTCTTACCTCTTTATCCACCTACCAAATGATCCTGTGTTTTAACATTAAATTTTTGTTTAAATGTTTTAATAAAATAAATACGTATTGTAAGCAATTGTTTTTAACTAATAATAAATGAATAAACTTGTGCTAATCTTATTATACCAAAACCAGAATTATTTTGCTGTTGTCACCGTATGCAACTTGCAAGAAGTTTATTTTTCGAGGATTGATGAATATGTTTGGTTATTTAATGATTATAAGGTTATGTTGTAACTTACATGCATTGTAAAAGTTTTTTTTTCAGTAAATTATGTTAAATTTCTTCATCTGTCTCTCCTTCCTTATGTTTGACTGACATGCTTTCCAGTGGAAGCACAGGATGCATGCTGCTGTTGCATGCAAGGGTGTGAGAAAAAGACTGACCACTTTACCACTGGCAGGGTCACAGAAGTTTAGGGGTGGCTAGTTAAAAAAAAAAAAAAAAAAAACTCACGCAATGGAACAAGTGTGTCCATCCCAGAGTCCTCACAGAACAGACTGGGACTTTCCCAATGTGTGTGTTCACTGTTTGTTATCCTGTGTGCATGTGTGTGTGTGTTTGTTTCATTTTGGTGGCATGAGTTATGCCTGTGTGTTTGTGAGTGTTCCTGCATGTGGGATAGCAGCAGCTTGCGTGATCAGAACAAAGCAGGAGAGCATGACAGAAAATCCCTCAGTGCTCGGCCTTTAAAAAATGCAGGAGGCCAACGCACGCAGAAGCAAGTTAGGTAAATGTATAAATTATGGACTGAAAATTCTGCTTCATAAAGAGGGAGAGATCCCCGACATGAGGCAACAAACTTTATTGCATGTGAAGACAGAGCAGCTGCTGAGAGCTTGTTGGAGTTCCTTCTATCTGTTCCATCAAACGAGTGAACAGCTTCCTAATAAATGGACCGTGCAGAGGTCCGCTTGCAAAATCTGGCTTTGTGCCAGTGTAGTTCTTACACAAACTGGCCTGGCAATGGAATTAAATAATAATAATCGGACGTTTGAATTTATGTTCTTTTTTTTCCCCTAAAGCATTTAGGGAGTTCATTTAATGTTTCAGTCATTGATTTATGTTACAAAAATGAAATCACGTTTGATAAATGCTTGTAATAAATAACATTCATGATGATAATAGAAGTATATTTTTTACTGACAGGCAATAAATAACAACAAAAAGAAAAAAAATAAACATAAAAATCAAACGTAAATGAAGTCCAGCTAATACAGTTTACAGCCATGTTAATTATAAATTAACAGAGCTGCAAAATGGACCTCCTGCAATTTTGCTAAGTACCGTAGACATCCCTGAATAATTTTATTGTGTTCATTCTGAAGAAAAACAAATTTTGTTTTATTTACTGAGCTACAAAATAAATTAATCTGGATGCTATTCATTTTACTGTGATTTTTCTTGTTTTGTTTTCATACAAAATACTATTTTTTACTGAATCATAACATTTTTAAACAGCCTATGGTTTTTTTTTCTCTCTTCAGATAGTATTTCTTAATTATGTGAAAGTTACAAAAATAGCTTGTTTTAATCAACAAAAAACAACAACAAAGAAAAACACAAACTACAATTTGCAATAAAATTTACTTTCGCGTTTTCTTATTTTTTAAATAATATCAATAACTGTTGGTTTTATTATTATTATTTCGTATTATTATTATGCTTGTTCTTTGAAACAAACATGGAAATCAAATAGAAACCTTTGTTTGCATATTTGTATAATTTTAACTCGGACTCAAAATGCCTTTTATTACAGTCATAAAAAGTATAAATAAACTTTTAAGGGGCCAAAATAGTAAATATGTCATTCATGCTAATTATATTTTAACGTGACATCTTTAAAAGTTAAGTCTAATTCTAGTCACTACAATAATAATAATAAATATAAAAAATCAAACAATTTAAAGTTCTGTGGTCACTTCATCAGAACACATAACCACTGTTCTTCATGTCAGACTAGAAAATGACGCAGTCGCTTCTCTTTAATGCACTCTGGGCTTGTGTGTTCTTTGGGACAAATGTGTAAAAAGTGTGGCTTTCACGTGTGCACGGGTGTGGGCATGCCCACTAGCCGAGCTTCATGGACTCTTCAAACTGTGCATCAAAGCAAAACTAGTTCCTCCATGACACTTTGGCGTCATCGCTGGAATTTTGAAGTCACCTATATCATCACACAGGCACAGTCTGCACGTTGCCCGCTCACATTTTGCACATTAACAGATTTTCACCAATAATACTGCACGTTTTTTTTAATTTTTTTTATAGCATACAGTCCTGTGACAAATGTAGCACACGGAAGGAGTGGGACAGTTTACCTGAGAATTTAAAGAGCGCTCAGACTGTTGAGACTTTAAATCTTTGCTCAAGACTCATCTGTTTTACTTGGCATTTGATCCTCGCAGAGTCTGAGAACAAATTTTGAGCAGATTTTATTGTTGTTGTGTTAACTTTATTATGTTTCAGTGGCACTAGATGCATTTTACTCTGTTATTTATTTTTATTTTTTTACTGTACAGCACTTTGGTCAGCTTCGGTTGTTTTTATGTGCTATATAAATAAAATTGGCATTGCCATTGAGTGTGTATCAGGAAAAATTAGATTACGAAATAAAAGTAAAAAAAAAAAACATAGACATATGTAACAGCAATAAAGTGTAGATGTTTACTTTAGTTTATTTTTAAAGGAAATTGAAAGTTCTTAGTTGTGCATTGCGCAAAGTATTAAAATTAAACACAAACTCATGCACATGATAGCAACTTTGCTTCTTAGTAAATATTGTTCTAAGCAGCAACTATTTGTTAGAACAATATTTATTAAGAAGAAGCAACTATTTGTTGGTGCAAGTTGCAAAAAATATTTGTTTAATCCGAAAGGCAATGCATTATTCAGAATTATTTAATAATGCAGAGAAGTGAGGGGGAGACTCAAAACTGTGGCAGTGAAAAATGCTCAGCTTGGCTGCTTGCAAGCTCCTGCCACAGATTCGGAACATACGATATGTATTTGCAGCCATGTCTAACCCATCCAGACACACAAGCAACGTACACTTTATTGGCCACTCATGCAGCCTATAGCATGCATGTTGCAGAGCAAGAGGTGTTTAAACACAAATAATCATGTAATGTTCTGACATCTTGATATTTTTAGGATGTGAGCAGTGAGTAAAGGTGTTGAAGAGAATCTATGTGCACAAATGTCTTGAGATTCAGCAGTTCTGCCGTTCGAAGGCTGCAGTACTTGTAGTCAAACAGCAAAGGGCCTAGAATAGTCGAGTTAAAGCTAAAATGATATAACATCCTCCCTCTCTCATCCCCTTTCACAGTGTGCTGGGCTGATCTGTTTAGGTGAGTCACCACTTCTTAAAGCAGCTGTGGGTGGCTATGGCAGCAACTTTAAATAGAAAGCATACAATACGCAGTCCATTGGTGGAATAACGGAGACTAAAGGATAGGAGGAGAAGGGGAAAAAAAAAATCAAGGGATCGTAAGAAGAGGGAAGACGGAAAAAAAAGAGAGATTGGGAGAGTGTGTTTGAGTGTGTCGTGCTGAGCTGCAGGGCTAAGAATCATCTCACATCCGTCATGGAGGCTGGTTGCAGGGTCAAACTCAGTACTGTGGCGAATGTCCCTGTTATCACACAGCTTTACATTCGCCGCGCTGCCGTTTCTCAAAGGCAGCAAAACAGGACTGGAAGACAACCAAAAATAGAGACGCCCAATTAGAACTGTTCCCAAAGCTTTGATGGAATTAGCTGTGAATGAGGGCTTGCATAACCCAGCCTCTCAGAAAAAAAAAACGACAGAATGTGCAGAAAGCATAAGCAACGCTTGTCCTATTTACCGGAGACGAGTCCTGGGCCACTTTTTAAAAGACAAATTCCACCAACTTCACTATGCAAAATGTAACCTCTTCCTTTTTGTAAGACATAATTTTACTAAAATAACTTTCATGTAGAATTTTGTCCATAAATTATTTTAAGTATAGCCTACAGTTACAGCATTGTGAATTCAGGTGAGTTTTCCCCGTATCTGCAGCCTTGTAGCCTCGAGGAGAACATCCTCACACTACAGAGGGAAGAAGTGTAGAGAAGTCACCAGTTTTCTTTTTACCGAACACACACACACACCAACACACACACACACACACACAGAGTTCTATCCCTCGTTAATATTATTAACACGTTACACTATCAGACATCAGAATCAGGAACATTAAAAGCTGCAAGAGGACATTATAAAGTATGCATTTTTTAAATATTTAAATTTAGTATATAACAACAGTTTATAAAACAGCTGGACAAAAAAGTTGTTGGTCTAATGAACATTATTAAGTAACATTTTGGGTGAGGGGAGTGTTAATACCTCTGCTCAGATGTCCACTTCAGCGTATAACGCTGGTATAATTTGAAGTAATTTGATGTTGATTCAGAACAATATTTTCTGATTTCACAAGAACATTTAATATAACTGAATATATTATATAAATAAATAAAATATTCTAGCCTGATGCTCAAAGGCACATAAACATGTTTAACTGTGAACACACTTCTGTCTTTAGAAAAATTAAGAACTACTATCGTAATTTAAATACTTTGGGACACCTTAACAGGAATATGACTGAGCCAGGAAGACATTTTTATAAAATAATTTGTGAAAGTAGGACATTGGTTCATTTGTTCTTTAAAATAATCATGGTTGAATTTGTATTTAACTTTAAAGAATTCTGTATGTGGATTATTTTTTCTAGGCTACTGAATTAAAAACTTGATAACTAAAATGTCTTTAAAAATGTTTTCTGACAAGAGCCATACCTTTTTTAGCCACAAGTTTAGCAGAGTTCTCATATCTTGCTCTTAGTTTTCTGTTTATTTTAGAAACAAAAAATAAAAAACGATTAACCATCTTTTAAAACTTGCCTTTTCAATAATTAATAAAAATTTAAAGTTGTTTTTTTTTTAACCGTTTTTTTTAATCACATTGCTCATCCATACTCATGTTGGTATGCAATTGAGATAAACACAACCAATTTTATGGCCAGATAACTCGGAAAATACCAGGAATTTTGTGTGTGTGTGTGTGTGTGTGGGGGGGGGGGGGTCAGACTGCTTTTTATTCTTTGTGATCATCCCACCTCACAGTATTAACTTTCAAACATTTATGAGGTTAACTAATATCAGTGAACCATAAACAAATCTCTCTAATTAAAATACTTAACAGGGAAAAAATGTTGGCGGTATTATCGATGACCACAAAAACTAAAAGTACTACGATAAATTAAGTTTAGGAGGTTACCCAATAAGAACAACAGTGAAGATTGTTGGGAACTTTGTCCTCCTGTTATTAAAAGAGGCATCAGATGGAGTAGATGAGGATGAAGCAAGTCAGAGGGTGGTGGGGGAGTGCTGCTGAGCATGTTTAATCTGACAGGACAGTTCCTGCTTATTATAGGCCAAACCCAGATACTGCAATCTGAAGCAAACGGCCAGTTGAGAGTTGAAAAAAAACACGCCTTGTTCAAAATTTAAAGTGGTTTAAATATCACTAAATTGAGAAGAAATGCTTATTTAACATATTTCTTTGTGAAGTCAAAATGCAGGTGTGTGCTAACACCAGCTAATTACTATATAATCCATACAAAGTCAAACAATAGTCACTCCCTAACCTCTCCCATTCCACATGACAAAATCAGGTTTTGGATCCTGGTAACTGTTGCAATCATCGTAAAACACCCAAACATGTGAGAGTTTACATGTTATAGGCTTATATGGGTGTAACCAAGGAGAGGCTGACTGCTCTGATTGAGTAGTACGCCAAATATTATGTCTGTCAAATTACAGTATACTGTACTCATATGCTGATACTGTAGTCTACAAACTGAGGAAACAATACTTCCTGGATTGGCTTGTTCATCTGTGCACGCCTAATTTGTATTGGCAGCATTTTGAATTATTTGCTTACGGTACTCAACAATATTTGTAGCAGCACTAGTATGTTCATGATTAGGTTGTGTGAAGAAAAACTCAAACTTCAACCTGTGTACAGCATAGCTTTGCACTAAAAAGGAGGATTAAAATGCTCATTTTTCCCAACTTATACATTTACCACTGATTTCATACATTTTAGTCAAAATGTCCCTTTCAAGTATCATTATGGGGAAAAAATACTAAAGGAAAAGGAAGCTATAACTTAAAATAACTTGTAGCTTATACTGTTGGTATAAATAATGCAATCTTGAAAATAATAATTGATCTTATTTTATTTCAATACATTTAAAAATGTTGCTCTCTTTTATTGCCTTATGCTTCTCTCCAACGTTAGTCCTTTAAAATTAAAAAAATAAAAAGTTTATAGCATCTACTGGATTTCCTGCATTTACTTTATTTTTTACTAGTTCCAGAAAAATATGCTTAGCGTGGATGCATTGTCAGACAAGTAATGTTTTGTGTTCTCTTGTTCCAAAAAAATAAATAAAAATACAGCATTATTAATGGTTTCAGAAAGCCAATACAGGACTTTGAAGGTTCAGAGGGTATTAAAGTTTAGAGTCACTAACCTTCACAGATGCGTTTGAGAGGTACAGTAATGCTTTAGATTGTTCAGAAGGATGACTTCATGGGCTGTGAGCAGGCAGCAGCAGAGAGCAAACAAGCAGAGTCCAGTCTTCCAAGTCATCCAAAGGTGAGGTCTGGTGAGGCAGGCTTGGGTCGAGAGCCGTTGGGCAGAGATATGAATCCAAATCCGCAACGTGATCCAAAGAGCGAAGTCATGATAATCATAAGCAGAGTTGTTACCGTGGTCAGAAGGCAGAGACCAGAACTGGCAAGGAGTAGGCAAGGTGAGGAAACCAGAATACATGTGTGGGGTCAAACCAGGAGAGACAGGCAAATATATGGCATGGACGCTGGATATCTACAAAAAAAAAAAGCATTTGATAATCTGGCACTGAAAGACTGTGAACATGGAATTTAAGTGGTGAGCTGAACAGGTGCATGGAATCAGGGCTGATTGCTGTGGAGGAACGGAGTGAGCGTGGGTAAGAGTGGCGGCAGCAGAGCATGAAGCAAGATAAACAAAAACATGATGGGATGAATTAAAAGCAGGGACAAACAGTAACTATGTCAAGTCAAGTCAAATGTATTTGTATAGCACATTTAAAACAGTAACTGTTATCAAAGTGCTTAACAAAAAAGATCACAGCATCATGTATTAATAACAAGATATTGCAGCATCAGGAATAAAAGCATAAAATCCACAATATATTGTTTGAAACAGCAAAATATTAAATCAAATCACCCTACATCAAATGTCAGGGAGTAAAAGCAAAAGACATGAAAACAATCAGCAACAACAAAATACTAAATGAGATCACACTGTGTTAAATGCCATTGAGTACGGATGTGTTTCGAGGAGAGATTTAAAAGCAGAGACTAAGGTGGCCTGTCAAATGTTGATGGGCAGATCGTTCCAGAGTTTAGGGCCCACGACTGAAAACACACTATCTCCTCGGAGCTTCAACCTGTTTTTTGGTACCATCAAAAGCAGCTGGTCAGATGATCTCGAGGCCCGAGAAGGAGCATGAACTATGGCATGAAGGAGCAGAAACTAACAGGTGGGGGTAGAAATGTGACAAATACATAATATACATATACAGGTAGTCCTCGGGTTACGACGGTCTCGAGTTAAGACGTTTCGTGGTTACGGCGCATCTCCCATTAAAAAATAAAAAATAAAATAAAAATTAATTTGAAAAGCGGAATTACGCAGTTTCCGGTTTTACGTCATAAACAGCGGTGGAGGAATACAGAGGCAATACGTTACGTATGGACCGAGGTTGACTGCAGAACCAGCGCGAAGCAGTGTAAAAGTACAGGTGGAGACCTTACTGTAAACGTTCTGAACAGAGCTAGACAGCGGTTATACGTCGTAAACGAATAGAGAATACGGAGGATGGACCGGGTGGACAGTGTCACCAGCATCCAAGTAGGCTATTAACTGTTTTTGCTCTTCATTCATTATGGCTCCAAAACGTATGTGTTTTTTGATAATTATGTAGGGTACTGTGTTAAGATAGGCTAAGTGCTTGGTAATCCAGTACTGTACATGTATATGGTGCAGTAAACGTATATTTCGACTTATATTGAAAATCGGTTTACGACGCAGCGTAGTAATGGATCTACGTCGTAAGA
>JBBPBX010011084.1:35069-56652 GCA_038048925.1 Garcialebias charrua | reverse complement strand
TATATATATATATGTATATATATATGTATATATATATATATATATATATATATATATATATATATATATATATATATATATATATATGGGCAGCACGGTGGCACAACTGGTAGAGCTGCTGCCTCTCAGCGAGAAGGTTGCCGGTTCAAATCCCGGTCCGGGGCCTTTCTGGGTGGAGTTTGCATGTTCTCCCCGTGCATGCGTGGGTTTCCTCCGGGTACTCCGGTTTCCTCCCACAGACCAAAAAACATGCTTGTTAGGCTGATTGGTGACTCTAAATTGACCCTAGGTGTGAGTGTGAGAGTGGATGGTTGTTTGGTGTGAGTGAGACAGGTCCCTCTTGTAAATGAGTCCCCGTGACTCAACGAGGCTAGCCTGTATAAATAAAGGTTGAATGAATGAAAAAACCGCTTCTTCCTCCGTTCACTCGATGAATGAAATTGAATGAATTCAGGTCCTACCTGGGTGCGCGATGTTTTAAATATCCCTGGTGGGCTGTGTGCTGCAGGAAAAGCACTCCCTGTTATTATTTTTATTTCTGAGAGAACTTTTTATAACATATATAGTAGAAACACCGCATGAGAACACCGCCGCGGTCTTCAAGCGAGCTACATGAGCTGAGTGAAAGCTGCCTGTCAATCATTTCAGTAGGCGTGTCAGCAAGTGACCAATCAGCGAGCTCAGTTGAGTCCCCTCCGTGTGCAGCTGCTCATATTACAACAAGGAGAACGCGAGCGTTTGAAAGCTGATAGTTTCTGAAGTATAGAAGCGAAAACATACGCACAAAATACGCGCGTATACGCGCGTATACGGAGGACGCTTCAGTGTATCTCAGGCTTTAGGCTGCTACCACCGCAACCCGACCCCGGATAAGCGGAAGAAAATGGATGGATGGATGGGAGTTGCTGCTGATTTGCTGCTGTTTGATGTTAACAGCTGCTGCTCTTTGAGAAGTGTTCATGGTTCATGGTTGACATCATTTGCAGATTATGGCTGAGAACTGTTTAGGAAGAGATTTGTATTTTGTATGCTTTTCTCTGTGCTGAAAAATACATTATTGTTCTTTTTAAAAGTTCCTGGACTAGACTGTACACTAAGGCACTTTGTTTTCATACATGTCAGTAGATTTTTTAAATTACAGTACAGATGTGCTATGCTGAATAGCACTGTCTAACATTGCTGTACAGTACCTGTACATGCTGTACAGGTTTTGTGTGTGTTTATGTATGAATGTGTGGTGTAATGTGTTAGCTAAGTGTTTGTAAATAAAATTCTGTGCATGTTTATGGCCCAGTATGTCCGTTTGTTCAGTCTCATGCCGTTAACACTAGGATTACTGAATTTTCAAGATCCTGAGGACAAACCCCCTCCTTCTCCTGA
The DNA here is from genome assembly GCA_038048925.1 of Garcialebias charrua. Classification (NCBI taxonomy): domain Eukaryota; kingdom Metazoa; phylum Chordata; class Actinopteri; order Cyprinodontiformes; family Rivulidae; genus Garcialebias; species Garcialebias charrua. The sequence goes on along the minus strand of JBBPBX010011084.1, from coordinate 55,272 downwards.
GCCATTATTGGACCATTAACTGCCTTTTGTTATAAATATGTGTGCACTCAACTCAGACACCCCCACCACACCAGACTGCACAGACTGCATTCCAATGTTTCCACCAGGTAAGTAAGACTCTGCTTGCACTTCCCCCCTTAGTCAGAAGAGAGGCCCTGACCTGAATTCACACATAACAGACCCTGAATTTATCTCACAGTTGAGCATTTTGGGACATCCACTGAACGGAAAGCTTTGTCTGCTCCAGAACAATTTTATGCATAAAATTGTCTTATTCTGCTGTGTTGATTATCCTGTAACCCTGATGGTCTGTCAAATAAATAATTTTGCTTACAAGTACTGTCTCTCTCCTTGTCCTTGGCACATGTATATACGGTGCGTGCCGGCACATGCAGGTGGCCCATTGCTGTGTTCTACAACATGCTTGACCTATTGTTGTCCGTCACCTGACGGACCGACACAGGTCACATGACATGAGGTCAACTGACAAAACGACACAGGTCACACGACATGAAGTCAAATGACGGACCGACACTGGTCACACGACATGAGATCTGTACTGACACAGGTCACATGACCTGAGGTCAAGTAACGGACCAATATAGGTCACACGACATGAAGTCAACTGACGGACCGACACAGGTCACACGGCATGAGGTCAACTGACGTACTGACACAGGTCACATGACCTAAGGTCAACTGATGGACGGACATAGGTCACATGACCCGAGGTCAACTGACGGACCGACACAGGTCACATGACCTGAGGTCAACTGACGGACCGACATAGGTCACACGACATGAAGTCAACTGATGGACCGACACAGGTCACATGACCTGAGGTCAACTGACGGACCGACACAGGTCACATGACCCGAGGTCAACTGACGGACCGACACAGGTCACATGACCCGAGGTCAACTGACGGACCGACACAGGTCACATGACCTGAGGTCAACTGACGGACCGACATAGGTCACACGACATGAAGTCAACTGATGGACCAACACAGGTCACATGACCTGAGGTCAACTGACTGACCGACACAGGTCACATGACCCGAGGTCAACTGACAGACCGACATAGGTCACACGACATGAAGTCAACTGATGGACCGACACAGGTCACACGACATGAGGTCAACTGACGGACCGCCACAGGTCACATGACCCGAGGTCAACTGACGGACCATGACATGAAGTCAACTGATGGACCGACACAGGTCACATGACCTGAGGTCAACTGACGGACCGACATAGGTCACACGACATGAAGTCAACTGATGGACCGACACAGGTCACACGACCTGAGGTCAACTGACGGACCGACACAGGTCACATGACTCGAGGTCAACTGACGGACCGACACATGTCACATGACCCGAGGTCAACTGATGGACCGACACAGGTCACATGACCTGAGGTCAACTGACGGACCGACATAGGTCACACGACATGAAGTCAACTGATGGACCGACACAGGTCACATGACCTGAGGTCAACTGACGGACCGACACAGGTCACATGACCCGAGGTCAACTGACGGACCGACACAGGTCACATGACCCGAGGTCAACTGACGGACCGACACAGGTCACATGACCCGAGGTCAACTGACGGACCGACACAGGTCACATGACCTGAGGTCAACTGATGGACCGACACAGGTCACATGACCTGAGGTCAACTGGCGGACCGACATAGGTCACATGACCCGAGGTCAACTGACGGACCGACACAGGTCACATGACCCGAGGTCAACTGACGGACCGACATAGGTCACACGACATGAAGTCAACTGATGGACCGACACAGGTCACATGACCTGAGGTCAACTGACGGACCGACACAGGTCACATGAACCGAGGTCAACTGACGGACCGACACAGGTCACATGACCCGAGGTCAACTGACGGACCAACACAGGTCACATGACCTGAGGTCAACTGACGGACCGACATAGGTCACACGACATGAAGTCAACTGATGGACCGACACAGGTCACATGACCTGAGGTCAACTGATGGACCGACATAGGTCACACGACATGAAGTCAACTGATGGACCGACACAGGTCACATGACCTGAGGTCAACTGACGGACCGACACAGGTCACACCATGAGGTCAACTGACAGACCGACATAGGTCACACGACATGAAGTCAACTGATGGACCGACACAGGTCACATGACCCGAGGTCAACTGACGGACCATGACATGAAGTCAACTGATGGACCGACACAGGTCACACGACATGAGGTCACAACTGAGTTCAACTGACGGACCGACACAGGTCACATGACATGAGGTCAACTGACGGACCGACACAGGTCACATGACCTGAGGTCAACTGACTGACCGACACAGGTCACATGACCCGAGGTCAACTGACAGACCGACATAGGTCACACGACATGAAGTCAACTGATGGACCGACACAGGTCACACGACATGAGGTCAACTGACGGACCGCCACAGGTCACATGACCCGAGGTCAACTGACGGACCATGACATGAAGTCAACTGATGGACCGACACAGGTCACACGACATGAGGTCAACTGACGGACCGACATAGGTCACATGACATGAGGTCAACTGACGGACCGACACAGGTCACATGACCTGAGGTCAACTGACACACCGGTATAATGGACCAGATTGCACATTTATATACGGTGCGGCCCATTGCCGTGTTCTACAACATGCTTGACCTGGCAGCGATAAATGCTTATGTGTTATACAAGGCCTGCACTGGGTCCAAGGATTTTGGACTGAGGGGTAGGGGGTGGGGTGTAGGTGTACAATTAATGGGTCTTTAGTAGGGTCATTAGCATTTGAATCGACATTATATAGCCCACTGAAAGGGACCGGGGGATTTAGAAGCCAAGTTTACTTGCGCAAAAAAGCGCAGCCTTAGTCAAAGTAGTGTTAAATGTGTGTGCGGCGCTCCGTTAGCGGTATGGGCGCGACATACGTCAAAAATCCGGACCTATGATCGGCACGTGTTTTTGGTATGCGAGATACGGCAACTTCGACCTAAGTCTCATCCTTAGGTCCGGAACTCGTTCGTAAGTCGAGGGTTCCCTATATTAATAAAAACTCAAAACAACAGCTGACGAGGCAGCAAAAACTTACAAAAACCAATACTAAAGGGAGACGTGTAGGAAATGGAGCATAAACGCGGGGAAGCACAATCTCCGGACAAACTAGAAAGACAGAGACGCTGAACGTAAAGCAACACAAACAAGACACAATGATGAACACCTGGGCAGGTACGAGGAACAGGAGAGAGTGGAAGGAGCTGGAGTTGACTACATGAGGAAAGAAACTCTGAGGAAACTGGAAACACAGGAAAATCAGACTCGGAAACTAAATAAATATCATCATAAGTAGAGGCAAAACATACAGATATAACCTTATTATAGATTTAACCCAGGCAGAACACTGATAACCGCTTTTAAGCTAAACTTTATCTGAGATCATACTTGAAAACTGCATGAGCCCACTGAGCACCATGAGCTTGTCTCAAGTGCATCATCGATAAAATGTCATAAAATCTTTATAGTACAATAAACTTGGTGAGTGCAACACACGCAAATGGCCTTACAAAATAATAAAAAATGCTTGAGAAACGTATGTAACTAATTATATTGCTAAATAAACTAAAGCGTCTTCCTTAAACAAAAGAGTGAATCATCTTATGTCCCACATTTCCATGTAGATTATCTTCAAAATGAACCAAACATAACAGAATTTGATCATAAGCAGCTTCATCCACACCTCAGCATGTTGCCAGAGAGTTATGAAAATAATCACTCTTTGTTTTTTCTGTGTTTATTAAGCCACCCGTGTAATACATTTGAGTAGATGAACACAGGATTCAAACTATGTGAACACGGTTTTACAAGACAAATAAACGGTGTCAAATACAAAAATATAAGAAAAGTTATCACAATACAGTATCACAGGCATTTATAGAGACTGGATTATTGAGATTATCACATCATAATTTACACCATCAGAAACAGAAAATACAATTTAAACTTCAAGCCCACTTTGACTAAACAGATTTTTTTTTTAACTATTTTTGTAGAATTGTGGTACTACACAGCACACATCATTTAATTTATTTCATTTTATGCAGAGTTAATTTGTCTACTGTTTGAAATCTATCTTTATTCCCAGGCTTTTGACACCGTGTGAGATGTGGAATTAATTATTGTTATTTATTTGATTCTCCTTTAATTGTTTTATTTTGGAATTGCATAGCTGTTTATGTCTTTTTAATTAAAAAATTGTATTTTATTCTTTTTGTGCTTTTTAACTTGTCTGTACTACACTTTGGTCCTGCATGTTTTTCTAAAGTGCTTTATAAATAAATTTGGATTGGACTAGACCGTGTCGTGCAATCGTACAAAGTGCATTCTGGAGCAATTTGGATGTGTTGTACAGTATCCTGAAATGCCACCACGGGCCACGTACTGTACACTCAAAAAATATAAATTTATTAAAAAATGGGGAAAATATCTAGAGGGCACTTGCCTGGTCTAGAGGTGACGTAGGACCACCTAAAGTCTATTCTGTGCACAATCTTGCTGGTTAACTGCTTGAAAACCAACAGCAGTTATCACTGACAAAACAAGTTCAATTTATTTTAAGGTGAGTATTTTACTCAGTAATTTGGTCACAACAACTACATCTAAACAGAGGTGGACGTTCAAATAACATTCAGCCAGTGAGACCTAAAAGGACTGTAGAGATGACGTGGCATCATGACCTGAGTTGAATGATATCTAAAAATATCTAAAGCCACAAGGATAAAAAATATGGTTTGAAATAATGATCCAGGAAATAGTTATTTTTGGTTAAAAGAAATATGCAAACATATGTGGATAACAGAAACCCCTTTAAAAGAGAAAAAAAAATTAAACTTGTTTGTGCTGTAAGGATAAGCTCTTGAATATGAAGTAATGAAAAAAAAGTTTGACACATCTTCAGAATAAACATGAACATTGGATGACATAAAATTAAGATGCTGTGATTTATTTGGTAAAACAGTTATACACTGGTTCCTAACTCGGCCAGAAGAAAGAGCTGTAGATCGTTTCTTGGTCCAAAGACGAAGGGATCATGAATTTGAAGTCTTTTACAGACTGAAAAAAACTTTGAACACATTAACCTGTTGTTGCTGATTTTTCACAGATAATCTTTTGAGCAACATCACAGGATCTGTCATACCAAACCATGAGACCATCAGTTCCTCGCATATCTCCCAGCCTTGCACAATCTGCACCAGGAGAAGTTCCACTCACATCATCAGGCTGACCAAAAAACCAAAAACTCAAACTGAGCGGTGAAGAACAGAAAGAAAAATAGAAATTCAGCTCCAAGTTGTGAATTTGAATCATAATAAAATATTTTCTAACAATCAAACCTTGATCTCAGAGGTGATCCGTCCACCCAGAACCAGCGACCTTCAGTCTCTGAGTCCGTCAGTCCGATCCAGAACATGTCATCCTCTGTTGTCATCATGCCTCTCACTCTTCCCACCAGAAACTCCTGAACAGTAAAAATTGATGAAAAAGCCTCCGAGTGACTTTTGTGTGCTGAGATGAAGAAACCTGAAGATGTGCTGAAACCTGTGAGAACATGGTGGTGCACTAAGATTCATAACTGGTTGTGATTATCATACCCACCACTGCACCCAGTATTCACTGGTTAACTGGACATCATTAACCTCACGCAGACTCTTCCACTGGTACATTTTCATCTTTAAATCACTTCTTGGTCTGCTGCCCTCATACATCTCCTCCTACATGTCTTTACGTGAGTGCAGCTACAGTGTGCGCTCTCAGGACATGATTACCTGCAGTGTTCCGTCAGTGAGGACTGAACTTGGAAAAAGGGCCTTCTCCTACTCCGCTCCTGCTTCATGGAATATCTTACAAAAAGATCTGAAGCTCTCGACCTTGACTTCTCTAAATGGTTTTAAGAGTCTGTTGGAATCCTGGCAAAAACCAATGCAGACATGTTCCTGTCTTTGATTTTATGCGTCTACCTTATAATGTTTTGCTAGTTCTTGATACTTTTTTCTTTTCTTTTGTTTATTGTTTAATGTAATTGTATCATTGCTGTTCATCATTCTTTAGTTTGTAGCATGTCGCTTTCGTAAATGAGCCCTCGAGGCTCAATAAGATTTACGTGACTAAATAAAGGTTAAATGAATGAAAAAACATGAACCTGCAGCAGTGTTTCATACCTGCTCCTCTCTGCTGGAGATCTTCACCAGGTCTCCTCCAAGATCTCTGCAGAGACGTCTGCTGTCCGGCCAGGAGGATTTAATGTTAGAAAAATAATAACACTTTCCTCCATGTTCCTCCCAGCCTGCTCCACACTTCTGACTTATCTGACCTGTAAACAAGATGAGAGCAAAGTCTTCATGGAGTCAGGTGGAAGAAATCTGTTGATGTTTGTGATTTGGAGGCAGCAGGAGGCGTCTTCTGTCCTGCAGTTATAATCTAACTTCCTGTTTCTGTTGAATGTTTCTTCAAGATCATCACAGGACAGAAAGGAGACAAACACTAAATCCACAACTTACGGTGAGTTTCAGGAGGTGGAGGACATGAAGGAGGTGGAGGACATGAAGGAGGTGGAGGACATGAAGGAGGTGGAGAACATGAAGGAGGTGGAGGACATGAAGGAGGTGGAGGACATGAAGGAGGTGGAGGACATGAAGGAGGTGGAGGACATGAAGGAGGTGGAGGACATGAAGGAGGTGGAGGACATGAAGGAGGTGGAGGACATGAAGGAGGTGGAGGACATGAAGGAGGTGGAGGACATGAAGGAGGTGGAGGACATGAAGGAGGTGGAGGACATGAAGGAGGTGGAGGACATGAAGGAGGTGGAGGACATGAAGGAGGTGGAGGACATGAAGGAGGTGGAGGACATGAAGGAGGTGGAGGACATGAAGGAGGTGGAGGACATGAAGGAGGTGGAGGACATGAAGGAGGTGGAGGACATGAAGGAGGTGGAGGACATGAAGGAGGTGGAGGACATGAAGGAGGTGGAGGACATGAAGGAGGTGGAGGACATGAAGGAGGTGGAGGACATGAAGGAGGTGGAGGACATGAAGGAGGTGGAGGACATGTTGGCTGCTTCGTCCACGTTGTTTTTGTTTCTGTTTAAAATGAGAAGATGATTTTGAATTAAGTTGGTATTTTTTCTGGAATAAAACTGAAGAAGTTTGTAAAATAAAATCTTAATTTATTCTAAAATGTGTCTCAGACAGTTTTTGGACAGAACTGGAGACATTTAGTCTGAACCTTGTGGACTCTTTCAACCCGACAGTCTCACCTGAGAGGTTTGTCCTCAGAGCTTCATTGTCCTCTTTCAGGCTTTGGACGGACTGACTGCTCACCAAAATGACAAAAGCTGCTTAAAGAAAACAGCAGCAGCTCGTTAAGATCCAAGTCCAAGACATGTTGCTTCTAGAAGTTTAACAAGAGAATATTTCTCTACAAACTTTAAATGTTCATGTCCAACATTTTAAAAACTAGAATGTTTTAAATGTTCAACCCTCACAGAGTCTGTAAATGATGATGAGAGCAGCAGCCAGCAGAGCACAGAGAACCAGCAGGACTCCTCTCTCTGATGGCAGCGCTGACTTCCTGTTTGCTTTTTCACCTGCTGCTTCACCTGAGGAGCATTTAGAGGAACATGAAGAACTGGAGCACACATGGAGCCACGCCCACACCATCCAACACAACATACATCCAACACAACACAGAGAACCAGCAGGACTCCTCTCTCTGATGGCAGCGCTGACTTCCTGTTTGCTTTTTCACCTGCTGCTTCACCTGAGGAGCATTTAGAGGAACATGAAGAACTGGAGCACACATGGAGCCACGCCCACACCATCCAACATACATCCAACACAACATACATCCAACACAACACAGAGAACCAGCAGGACTCCTCTCTCTGATGGCAGCGCTGACTTCCTGTTTGCTTTTTCACCTGCTGCTTCACCTGAGGAGCATTTAGAGGAACATGAAGAACTGGAGCACACATGGAGCCACGCCCACACCATCCAACACACATCCAACACAACATACATCCAACACAACATACATCCAACACAACATACATCCAACACAACATACATCCAACACAACATACATCCAACACAACATACATCCAACACAACATACATCCAACACAACATACATCCAACACAACATACATCCAACACAACATACATCCAACACAACATACATCCAACACAACATACATCCAACACAACATACATCCAACACAACATACATCCAACACAACATACATCCAACACAACACAGAGAACCAGCAGGACTCCTCTCTCTGATGGCAGCGCTGACTTCCTGTTTGCTTTTTCACCTGCTGCTTCACCTGAGGAGCATTTAGAGGAACATGAAGAACTGGAGCACACATGGAGCCACGCCCACACCATCCAACACAACATCACACACAACATACATCCAACACAACATACATCCAACACAACATACATCCAACACAACATACATCCAACACAACATACATCCAACACAACATACATCCAACACAACATACATCCAACACAACATACAACAACATACATCCAACACAACATACATCCAACACAACATACATCCAACACAACATACATCCAACACAACATACATCCAACACAACATACATCCAACACAACATACATCCAACACAACATACATCCAACACAACATACATCCAACACAACATACATCCAACACAACATACATCCAACACAACATACATCCAACACAACATACATCCAACACAACATACATCCAACACAACATACATCCAACACAACACAGAGAACCAGCAGGACTCCTCTCTCTGATGGCAGCGCTGACTTCCTGTTTGCTTTTTCACCTGCTGCTTCACCTGAGGAGCATTTAGAGGAACATGAAGAACTGGAGCACACATGGAGCCACGCCCACACCATCCAACACACATCCAACACAACATACATCCAACACAACTTACATCCAACACAACATACATCCAACACAACATACATCCAACACAACATACATCCAACACAACATACATCCAACACAACATACATCCAACACAACATACATCCAACACAACATACATCCAACACAACATACATCCAACACAACATACATCCAACACAACACAGAGAACCAGCAGGACTCCTCTCTCTGATGGCAGCGCTGACTTCCTGTTTGCTTTTTCACCTGCTTCACCTGAGGAGCATTTAGAGGAACATGAAGAACTGGAGCACACATGGAGCCACGCCCACACCATCCAACATACATCCAACACAACATACATCCAACACAACATACATCCAACACAACATACATCCAACACAACACAGAGAACCAGCAGGACTCCTCTCTCTGATGGCAGCGCTGACTTCCTGTTTGCTTTTTCACCTGCTTCACCTGAGGAGCATTTAGAGGAACATGAAGAACTGGAGCACACATGGAGCCACGCCCACACCATCCAACATACATCCAACACAACATACATCCAACACAACAGACATCCAACACAACATACATCCAACACAACACAGAGAACCAGCAGGACTCCTCTCTCTGATGGCAGCGCTGACTTCCTGTTTGCTTTTTCACCTGCTTCACCTGAGGAGCATTTAGAGGAACATGAAGAACTGGAGCACACATGGAGCCACGCCTACACCATCCAACATACATCCAACACAACATACATCCAACACAACATACATCCAACACAACAGACATCCAACACAACATACATACAACACAACATACATACAACCAACAGACATCCAACACAACATACATCCAACACAACATACATCCAACACATACATCCAACATACAGACAACACAACATACATCCAACACAACATACATCCAACACAACATACATCCAACACAACATACATCCAACACAACAGACATCCAACACAACATACATCCAACACAACAGACATCCAACACAACATACATCCAACACAACATACATCCAACACAACATACATCCAACACAACATACATCCAACACAACATACATCCAACACAACATACATCCAACACAACATACATCCAACACAACACAGAGAACCAGCAGGACTCCTCTCTCTGATGGCAGCGCTGACTTCCTGTTTGCTTTTTCACCTGCTTCACCTGAGGAGCATTTAGAGGAACATGAAGAACTGGAGCACACATGGAGCCACGCCCACACCATCCAACATACATCCAACACAACATACATCCAACACAACATACATCCAACACAACATACATCCAACACAACATACATCCAACACAACATACATCCAACACAACATACATCCAACACAACATACATCCAACACAACATACATCCAACACAACATACATCCAACACAACATACATCCAACACAACATACATCCAACACAACATACATCCAACACAACATACATCCAACACAACATACATCCAACACAACATACATCCAACACAACATACATCCAACACAACATACATCCAACACAACATACATCCAACACAACATACATCCAACACAACATACATCCAACACAACATACATCCAACACAACATACATCCAACACAACATACATCCAACACAACATACATCCAACACAACATACATCCAACACAACATACATCCAACACAACATACATCCAACACAACATACATCCAACACAACATACATCCAACACAACATACATCCAACACAACATACATCCAACACAACATACATCCAACACAACATACATCCAACACAACATACATCCAACACAACATACATCCAACACAACATACATCCAACACAACATACATCCAACACAACATACATCCAACACAACATACATCCAACACAACATACATCCAACACAACATACATCCAACACAACATACATCCAACACAACATACATCCAACACAACATACATCCAACCAACAAACATCCAACACAACATACATCCAACCAACAAAACAACCAAACGTACATCCAACCAACAGACAACCAATGAAAGATACAAGTCCATCTAAAAAAAATTGCATAATGTGAGATGTGATCGCATCTCTGTTTTAATGTTGTATTCTTTTACTTGTGACGTTCTGATTATTTATATGGTTGTTTTTATTGTTTTGTGTTTGTTTTTCTCTGTACAGCACTTCGGACGGCTGATGTTCTATTTTTAAGTGCTTTAGAAATAAATTGGTATGGTATGGTATAAAGGTCATTATTTTCCATAATGTAATGATAAAAATGAAACTTTCATATATTTTAGATTCATTGCACACCAACTGAAACATTTCAGGTCTTTTATTGTTTTAATTCTGATGATTTTGACATTATTATTATTATTATTATTTGACATCATTTGACTCATTAACACCCAAAATTCCTGTCTCAAAAAATTAGCATATGATGAAAAGGTTCTCTAAACGAGCTATTAACCTAATCATCTGAATCAACGAATTAACTCTAAACACCTGCAAAATATTCCTGAGGCTTTTAAAAACTCCCAGCCTGGTTCATTACTCAAAACCACAATCATGGGTAAGACTGCCGACCTGACTGCTGTCCAGAAGGCCATCATTGACACCCTCAAGCAAGAGGGTAAGACACAGAAAGAAATTTCTGAACAAATAGGCTGTTCCCAGAGTGCTGTATCAAGGCACCTCAGTGGGAAGTCTGTGGGAAGGGAAAAGTGTGGCAGAAAACGCTGCACAACGAGAAGAGGTGACTGGACCCTGAGGAAGATTGTGGAGAAGGGCCGATTCCAGAGCCACCGTGCACAGGCGTGTGCAGGAAATGGGCTACAGGTGACTCATTCCCCAGGTCAAGCCACTTTTGAACCAGAAACAGCGGCAGAAGCGCCTGACCTGGGCTACAGAGAAGCAGCACTGGACTGTTGCTCAGTGGTCCAAGTACTTTTTTCGGATGAAATCAAAGTTTGTCATTCAGAAATCAAGGTGCCAGAGTCTGGAGGAAGACTGGGGAGAAGGAAATGCCAAAATGCCAGAAGTCCAGTGTCAAGTACCCACAGTCAGTGATGGTCTGGGGTGCCATGTCAGCTGCTGGTGTTGGTCCACTGTGTTTTATCAAGGGCAGGGTCAATGCAGCTATCAGGAGATTTTGGAGCACTTCATGCTTCCATCTGCTGAAAAGCTTTATGGAGATGAAGATTTCATTTTTCAGCACGACCTGGCACCTGCTCACAGTGCCAAAACCACTGGTAAATGGTTTACTGACCATGGTATTACTGTGCTCAATTGGCCTGCCAACTCTCCTGACCTGAACCCCATAGAGAATCTGTGGATATTGTGAAGAGAAAGTTGAGAGACGCAAGACCCAACACTCTGGATGAACCGCTATCGAAGCATCCTGGGCCTCCATAACACCTCAGCAGTGCCACAGGCTGATTGCCTCCATGCCACGCCGCATTGAAGCAGTCATTTCTGCAAAAGGATTCCCGACCAAGTATTGAGTGCATAACTGAACATAATTATTTGAAGGTTGACTTTTTTTGTATTAAAAACACTTTTCTTTTATTGGTCGGATGAAATATGCTAATTTTTTTTAGATAGGAATTTTGGGTTTTCATGAGCTGTATTCCAAAATCATCAGTATTAAAACAATAAAAGACCTGAAATATTTCAGTTGGTGTGCAATTAATCTAAAATATATGAAAGTTTCATTTTTATCATTACATTGTGGAAAATAATTACCTTTATCACAATATGCTAATTTTTTAGAAGGACCTGTATAGCCAACCAACAGACAACCAAACATACATTCAACCAACCAGCCAACAGACAACCAACCAAATATCCATCCAACCAAGCATCCAACCAACCAACAGACAACCAAACACATCCAACCAACAGACCACCAAAACAAACAAACATTTGACCACATATACAACCAACCAAATATACAACCAACCAACAGACAACCAGCCAACAGACATCCAAGCAAACATCCATCCAACCAGCATCCAACCAACCAACAGACAACCAAACACATCCAACCAACAGACCACCAAAACAAACAAACATTTGACCACATATACAACCAACCAAACATACAACCAACCAACAGACAACCATCTAACATCCAACAATCATCCAACCAAAGTTCCATCCAACCAAATTTCCATCCAACCAACCAACAGACATCCAACCAAACATCCACCCAACAGACAACCAAACATACAAACAATCAATCAGACATACATCCAACCAAAGGACATCCAACCATCAGACAACAACCAAACATCCAACCAACCAACAGATGACCAACCAAACATACAACTAACATTCATCCAACCAAACATCCAAATAACCAACAGACAATGAAACAAAATACAATCATACAACCAAACATACAACCAACCAAACAGACAACCAGCCAACAGACATCCAAGCAAACATCCATCCAACCAGCATCCAACCAAACATTCATCCAACAACAGACAACAAACAAAACATCAAACAAAACATCCAACCAAACAAATAGCCAACCGGCCAACAGACATCCAACCAAACATACAGCCAACCAACAGACATCAATCCAAACATCCAACCAACCAACCAACATACTTCCAACCAAACATTCAACCAATCAGCATTCAACCGAACATCCAACCAACCAAACATCCAACCAACCAACCAAACAGACAGACAACAAACCAATTATACAACCAACCAACATTCCACCAAACACAACAAACCAACTATTCAGCTAATCAACTATAAAACCAACCAACTAACCAATATGCATGAAATGAACATCCAACCAATGATACAACATAAAATCATCCAACCAATTAACCTTCATACTTTGTATATCCAACAAACAAACTAATCAGTCAACCATCTTCTGAACTGTTTCTTCTGCAGGAATCATTGTGTTTCTATAGAAGTTTAGGATAAAAACACATTGGGTGTGTTTAAATCTTGTTAGAAAATATTTAACACAGGAAATGACTGTGCAGTTTACAGACATGTTGTTGAACAGACATGTTGTTGAACAGACATGACAACATCAGTTTCTGTCTGAGGTTTCTTCCTGTTAAAGAGTTTTTTCTTCTCACTGTCACCAAATGTTGCTCTGAAAGTGTCACCATGTTTCTGTGTGACATGAATCCTGAGAAACTTTTAATTTACAACTGGAATATTTAAATTAAACAAAATGTTTATTCTTCTGACCAACATGGAACATGATGATCTTTTCACTTCGAGCATCACTTCCTCTTTGGTTTCTACACTGAATATAAGTTCTACATTAACTTTAAATAGTTAACCAAAATGATTGCTTTTTTTTCCTACTTTGAGGAACATAGAGTGACCTACAAGAGTGGAGGAAGGAGTACACAGGTCGACTACATTCTGTGTAGAAGAGGAAACCTGAGGGAGATTGGAGACTGTAACGTTGTGGCAGGGGAGAGCGTGGCCAGACAGCAACCAAGATCCAATGTTGTGTGTAGAATGACTGTTGTTGTGAAGAAGAGAAAAAGAGTAAAATCAGAGAAGAAGACCAAATGGTGGAAGATGAAGAAGGAAGAATGTTGTGAGAAATTCAGAGACGAGCTGTTAAAGGCTCTGGGTGGTAAGAAAGAGCTTCCAAGTGACTGGGCTACTACAGCAACAGTAATTAGAGAGACAGGTAGGAAGGTACTTGGTGTGTCATCTGGACAGAGAATGGATGATAAGGAAACCTGGTGGTGGAATAGTGAAGTGCAGGACGCCATTCAAAGAAAGAGATTAGCCAAGAAGAAATATGACAGTGAGAGGACTGAAGAGAGGAGACAGGAATATAAGGAGATGGGACATAGAGCAAAGAGGGAAGTAGCTAAGGCAAAGCAGAGGGCGTACAATGAGTTGTATGGGAGACTGGACACTAAAGAGGGCGAGAAGGACTTGTACCGATTGGCAAGACAGAGGGATCAGGCTGGAAAGGATGTGCAGCAGGTTAGGCTTATTAAAGATGAATGGTAATGTTCTAACAAGTGAGGAGAGTGTGACAGGAAGATGGAAGGAGTACTTTGAGGAGCTAATGAATGAAGAGAATGAAAGAGAAAGAAGAGTGGAGGTCAGGTTGGTGTAGTGGCAGAGAATCGGACTTGTTATCCGAAGGACCCAGGTTCGAACCCTGGCCACGGCACACCATCTTGGGGTGTCTATGAGTGCACATCTATTTTCCCAGCTCCCCGAGCGCGACTACGTTGCTCACTGCACCACCTGGTGGTGGTTGGGTTAAATGCAGAAGACCAATTTCGTCTGTCAAGTATGGGAACATACACAGATGACAAATGTGACAAATTATTATTATTATTATTATTAGGTTGAACAACTGAGATATAAAGTTAGAGAAGACAGACTGGAATCAGCCAGGCCTCCTCCTCACGTCTCCAGCTCGTCCAAAATGCAGAGCTCGTCTTTTAACCGGTACACGTAGGTTTGAGCACATTACACCAGTTCTGTCCTCCCTTCACTGGCTCCCCCTGCGAACTAGAGTTGACTTTAAGATTCTGCTGTTGACCTATAAATGCCTAAATGGCCTCGCTCCCCTCTACCTCTCTGAGCTGCTGGAACCATATGTTCCATCGCGGGTTCTGAGATCATCCGATCAGATGCTTTTGGCTGTTCCAAAAAAACGACTGAAGCTCCGAGGAGATCGGGCATTTTCAGTCACAGGCCCCAAGCTTTGGAACAACCTGCCCCCCAACATTAGACAGGCCTCCTCCTTTCACATGTTCAAATCCCTGATAAAAACCCATCTGTTCTCTCTGGTGTTTCATACTGTGTGAGCTGACTTAGTGTATACTGTATACTTTTTACTGTGTTTTCATTTTAATGCTGTTCTTTACATTTTTATTTAATTTTACTGCTGTTAATATATTTTTTACCATTAGTGTGTGATACTGTTCTATAATTTTTGTTTTTAAACCTCTTTTATGTTGTGTGTGAAGCACCTTGATAACAGTTTATCTGTTTAAACTGTGCTATATAAATAAAATTGACTTGACTTAACTTGACAGTGGGTATATTGGTGGAAGAATGTTAGAAATGCAGCTTCCAGGAAAAAGACAAAGAGGACATATATGGGTGCAGTTAGAGAGGACATGGAAGTAGGTGGAGTGAGGACAGAGGACAGAGACTTGCTGTTGAGACCCCTGAAGGAGGAACAGCCAACAGAAAAAGCAGAAACAGGCAGAGGAAATGATAAAATAGCAATAAACTTAAAAGTTATCAATAAGTCTGACGTGGGGACTTAAAAAGGAATAAACTCTTTAACCACAGAGACATGATGTTCTCTGATGCTGCTCTTATCACATTATAACTTGATGCAGCTGAACTGTGATAACCAGCAGCAGGAAATTCTACCATTGCTATTCATTGTTCTTTAGTTTTAGCAGGTCGCTTTCGTAAATGAGCCCATGAGGTTCAAAAGATTTACCTGATAAAAAAAAATAAAGGTTGAATGAAAAAAACCAACAGCAGTCATCACTGACCAAACAGGTTGAATTTACTGGAAACATTTTGAATAACTACAACCATTTAATAAATACAATTGTGATCATATGCAAAGAATTCAGATATTTTTATTGTTCATCAATTGTTGGTTCATTACTGTTTTCTCTTTGATTTTTAATCCACCTCATTTAAATTTACCTTTTATGTCTATTTTCTATTTACAATCCTGCACTGATGAGACATGAGAGTAAATGTTGCTGCAGGTGAAGTGTGTGTCTTCCAGTGTGGATGTGAGATGTTGTGTTCAGTCTGCTGCTGGTTTGTCTGATGATGACCACTCAGCTCTGACTGCAGCTTCTTCTTCACCTTCCTGATGATTTTCCACCACATGAATGTTCTTACCTTCTGTCTGTGCACGGCTCATCATGCAGACACTTGTCACTCAGTCCAACTGGCTCTGAAACACAAACACAACTCTCAGTTGATCTCAGAACTACTTCAAACTAAAGACAAGTCACTTTGGTTTCACTTCACATCATTTGATCTAAAGTTCTGTAGAAAACAGACTAAAAGCCAAAATATGCCATGATTAAATGACATACGTGTTAACAGCAGGTGGATAGGCTTGTTCATAAATGTGAAAGTGTTTTCACATATCACATATTAGAAGACGTGCTAATGGATGTTTAGTTAACTGAAAGATAGAAAGCAGTTTGTTCAAATAGAAGATGTTTTGTTTTGTTTTGTTTTAAACGTTTATTTATTT
Organism: Garcialebias charrua; assembly: GCA_038048925.1. Lineage (NCBI taxonomy): Eukaryota > Metazoa > Chordata > Actinopteri > Cyprinodontiformes > Rivulidae > Garcialebias > Garcialebias charrua. Next base: position 37,990 of record JBBPBX010011084.1, on the reverse strand, counting down.
CATAATAATTAAAAAACACAAATACCATTTCAGAATTCAAATAAATAAAATTATATAAAATAAAAGGTAGCAGAAGAAGAAGAATATCTTATCATATCTGCCCCTTCTTAACAAATCATTTTTAAACAAACAGAATCAAGCAATGAAAATAAAATTGCTTAGCAAAGAACATATAATTAGTCACATTACTCATTATAATTAATAGATATTTACAAACTTATATATATCTTGTTAACAGAATATTCTTGATCTTTTTCTTAAATAAAAATAATGATTTCTCATTTTTAATATCACAGTCCAAACTATTCCATAAACTTATGCCTTTTATAGAAGTTGATCTACCCCTCAAGCTGGTTCGATACTTCGGTTTAACAAAAATGTCCATACCCTTTAAATTGTAACAACTAATCCTTTTAGTAAAATATATTTGAATGTGTGGTGGTAGTATGTTGTTCTGAGCCTTGAACATAATTAGTAAAATATAGTAATCCACCAAATCATAGAACTTAAGCGATTTCATTTGATAAAACAAAATACTAGAAGGATGACAATAGTGTTTTCTTAAGACAATTCTTACAGCTCTTTTTTGTAAAATGAAAATTGACTGGGTTAAAGTTTTACAAGCAGTACCCCAAACACCAACACAGTAAATCAAATGTGGTACAATAATTGTGTTGTATAGCAAACTCAGAGCTTTTACATTCAAGAAGTCCCTTACCCTATACAATACTGCCACGGACTTTGATAATTTAGTTCTTACAAGGTTAATATGTTGCTTCCATGACAGTTTATCATCAATAATTACTCCAAGGAACCTGACTTCATTTACTCTGTGTATCTCGACGCCATCAATTTGAAAAGGAAAGTTCACAGAGAATTTTTTTTACTAAATATCATATAATTAGTTTTTTCAACATTCAAAGATAACTTATTTAGTTTAAACCAAGTTTGTAGTTTAGCAAACTCCCTCTTCATAAGTTCACAAATTTGATTTAGGTCTCCACCCGAGCAAAAGAAGGTAGTGTCATCAGCAAACATAACACAATTTAGGAATTCAGACACCTTGATTATATCATTAATGTACAAAATAAACAACTTAGGTCCAAGAACCGATCCCTGAGGAACTCCACATGAAATATCACACAGATGAGATCTGACATCATCAATTTGCACAAACTGTTTTCTTCCTGTCAAATAACTTGATATCCATTGTAAAGCTGGGCCCCTAATACCGTATTTTTCCAGTTTTTCTAATAAAATAGTGTGGTCAATGGTATCAAAAGCCTTTTTTAAATCTACAAATAAACTTATACAATATTGTTTATTATCAACTGCTGTTGTAATATGTTCCATCAACTCCATAAGTGCTAGGGATGTTGAATTATTAGATCTAAAACCATATTGACTGTCACTTAAGATATCATTTTTATCAAGAAAGTTGCCCAGTCTGGACACAAACAATTTTTCAAGAATTTTAGAAAATTATCCTTTAAGATGTAAGATCTACTTTAAGCAATGTTTTATCTGGAGTACCACAAGGCTCTGTACTTGGAACTAAGTTATTTATTTTATATGTAAATGATTTAATGAAGGTGTCCGATGTCCTCAACTGTGTTCTTTTTGCTGACGACACTACTTTCTTTTGTGTGGGCAAAGACTTGGAAGAATTTTCTGAGTTGATAAATATTGAATTCGTTAAATACAACATTGGTTTAAGTTAAATAAGTTATCCTTTAACCTAGAAAAAAACAATTATATGATTTATTAAGAAAAAGATAACTGCTAATGTTCCTTTTAAGATTGACGACTCTGAGATATGTAGGGTAAGGGAAGTCAAGTTTTTGGGTGTAATTATTGATGATAAGTTGTCGTGGAAGCAACACGTAAATTTGTAAAAACTAAAAATCTAGATCAATTGCAGTGTTGTATAGAGTTAATGATCTATTAAATGATAAAGCAATGTATTTGTTGTACAATGCAATACTAATCCCGCATTTAATTTATTGTGTTGAGGTTTGGGGTACAGCATGCAAAACTTTAACTAAGCCCATTTTTATTTTACAGAAAAGAGCTATAAGGATAATCACTAGAAAGCATTATTACCATCCATCAAATGTTTTGTTTTGCAAATTAAAATTACTGAAATTTTATGATCTGGTTGACTACAATATTCTCTTACTATTGTACAAGGCACAGAACTTCACATTACCCTCAAATATCCAAACGTTTTTTGTTAAAAGACGGAGTACTTACTGATATTTTTGTTATGCCACAACATAGAACAAGTCTAAAGAGTAGGTCTACCATAATTTATGGAATAGGTCTATGGAATGGCTTAGAAAACGATATGAAAGTTGCAAAATCAATGACTTTATTTTAAAAAAATGAATAAAATTAGGTTTTTGGAAAAATATAAATAAATTGGATTGTTTCAAAATTTATCAATGGTAAAGTATGATGAGTTATTTATTGTGTAAAATGTTTGTGGATTATTGTTGTTTGAATTGATTGTTTGGATTATTTTTTTGTTAAAAAAGGGGCATCCTTTCATTTCATGTAATGTTTGATTTTTTATTTACGTGGAATTGTAAATAGTTTTTCATGTTGTTTTAAATTTGAACTTTGAAATGAATAAAGAATATAAAATATAAAATAAAATAAAACATATTTCAATGAGAGCATTAATATGAAACTAGATCAAGTTAAAAATCTGATAGATTCTTGAAAAAGTATTGATCTCCTCAGGTTTGTTTGGAGTTTCTGCTGCAGAGAAAATCCTCTGAACTCACCATAAACGTGTCGTTGCTCCTCTGTGGACTTTTCAAGCAGAAGATCTGGACGTCACCTTCAAGATTCACAGCTTTGTGTTGAACAAACTTCCTGCTCAACTGTTGGAGGAGGAGGAGGAGGAGGAGGAGGAG
>JBBPBX010011084.1:15174-34887 GCA_038048925.1 Garcialebias charrua | reverse complement strand
TTTAAACTACTTTTTAATTTGGCATAAATAAAATGAATTATTCTGTAACATGTAGAAGTTTTTGACCAGTGATGGATTTTCACTGGGGAAGCCTTATACTGACTCAACATGCATGACTTTTAATTTATACAAAATATGTTGTAATTTACATGTTCAGGATCCACATGTCCTGCAGTCCTCTGGTGGTGGAGATTAGTCTCTACAGATTCAGATGAGCTTTGGAGAGATGTAGCAGAGTGCTGTGTGGATGAGTAGATTAGATAGAAAGGCAGTCCAGTTACCATTTAAAATTATTAAATTAAGTTTTCAATTAAATCTCTGTGTATTTTTCAAACGATTATTGTCCATATTATCAATAAGTTCACAAAACAACTAACGGACCTAAACAAATCAAAGCAGTGGGGGTGTTTTCACAAACATGCAGCATGTTTTGCCATTTTCCCCTTCTCTGTCTTACAGATGGAAAAATGAAGTACTTTCTGTTTAGATGTTTCTTTCTCAACTTTCCCTAAAACCAACATGTCAGCCTCCTTGTGCAGCATGTTCACATGAGCAAGAACCCTGCTGTCTGACTTTAAGAATGAAACAAACTGACTGGTATAACATGTATTTATATAAAGACAGTAGTTTTATATTCACGTGTTCACCAGACCTGTACAGATGTGTCCACTGTGGTGAATGTACATGCCTATAGATTTCAGATAGATATTAGCCATTGACTAAATCTGACAGAAAACCTCTGCGGCTTTTGGAGTGTATTGTTGTTGTACATGGTTCTAAATATCCATCCATTCTCTTCCGCTTATCTGGGGTTGAGTCGCGGGGGTAGTAGCAGCCTAAGTAGGAAGTCCCAGACTTCCCTCTCTCCAGCCACTTGGGCCAGCTCCTCCGGTGGAATCCCAAGGCGTTCCCAAGCCAGCCGAAAAACATAGTCCCTCCAACGTGTCCTGGGTCTTCCTCTGGGTCTCCTCCCGGTGGGACATGCCCGGAACACCTCACCAGGGAGGCGTCCAGGAGGCATCCTAACCAGATGCCCGAGCCACCTCAACTGGCTCCTCTCGATGTGGAGAAGCAGCGGCTCTACTCCGAGTCCCTCCCGGATGACTGAGCTTCTCACCCTATCTCTAAGGGAGAGTCCAGACACCCTGCGGAGAAAACTCATTTCAGCCGCTTGTATCCGAGATCTCGTTCTTTTGGTCACAACCCAAAGCTCATGACCAGGGGTCTGCAACCTTTACAATCAAAAGAGCCATTTTTGCCCCTTTGTTCACTAAATTAAACGTGTCCGGAGCCACAATACCTGCTACAACTGGGATTCTCAACTGGTGGCCCACGGACCACTTTAAGTTTGTTGGACAATTTTCTGACCAGTAGGGTAGTTTTCTGGCCATTGTAAAGCTGAAAATATCTAATGATTTGTTGATATTTTTACATTTGAAGACAAAAAAAAGACAGGATTATTGTAAAGAAGGAAAAATAATATGTTCTTTCCCATAAAAAACAAAAAAAACAATGAACTATGCAGGTCTAGGTAAATTATTTTAATTGTGGAAAAATTAAATATCCTACTTCGAATAAATAAAGTTCAAGTATGTTTTACTCCTAATAGTTCTAGTATAATAATAATACTTTATTTATAAAGCCCTTTAAAACAACAACAGCTGCAACAAAGTGCTGTACATAAAATCAAGAACATTTAAACACATAAAAAATAAAACGGTTGTTAAAACATTAAGATCAATAAAAACAGTGCTGAACAAATTCAGTCTGTGCTAAAAGCCAGTGAGTAAAAATGTGTTTTTAAAAGAGTTTTAAAACTGGACAGTGAAGGAGCTTGTCTGACGGGAAGAGGGAGATCGTTCCACAGTTTTGGAGCAGCAACAGAAAAAGCTCTGTCCCCTCTGAGCCTCCGTTTGGATCGCTCGGCACATCCAGGAGCAGCTGATCAGCTGATCTGAGGCACCGAGCAGGAGAGTATGGGTGAAGCAGCTCAGAGAGGTAGGATGGAGCAAGACCATTTAAACTTTTAAAAACAAATAAAATAAAATCTTAAAATTAACTCTAAAATGAACGGGCAGCCAAGCCATAGTGGGGGTGATGTGCTCCCTCTTATGAACTCCAGTTAGAAGCCGAGCAGCAGCGTTCTGGACCAACTGGAGACGTCTGAGGGAGGACTGGCTGACTCCAAGGTAAAGAGCATTACAGTAATCCAGCCGAGAGGAGACCAAGGCATGGATAACTGTTTCCAGCTGCTGTATTCACACATTTGCAAAGGAAATGACAGGAAAAACTGCTAAAACTAGCCCTTTTTGTTGTTAGAAGAACAAATAAAATTCAGTTTAGAGTTAGTTTTGATCAAAGCTTGAAAGAGCCACTGTTGAGGGACCAAAGAGCCGCATATGGCTCCAGAGCCGCAGGTTGCAGACCCCTGCTCATGACCAATAGATGAGGGTGGGAACTTAGATTTGATCGGTAAATTGAGAGCTTTGCCTTTTGACTCGGCTCTCTCTTCACCACGACAGACAGCACCCGCTTCACTGCGGACGCTGCACCTATCCGCCTATCGATCTCACGCTCCAGTTTTCCCTCATTCGTGAACAAGATCCCGAGATACTTAAACTCCTCCACTTGGGGCAGGACCTCCTCCCCGACCCGGAGAGGGCACGCTACCCTTTTCCGGCTCAAGACCATGGCCTCGGATTTGGAGGAACTGATCCTCATCCCGGCCGCATCACACTCGGCTGCAAACCGCTCCAGTGAAAGCTGTAAATCACGACTGATGAAGCCAATAGGACCACATCATCTGCAAAAAACAGAGAAGTGATTCTAAGGCCACCAAAACGGATCCTCTCAACACCTTGGCTGCGCCTAGAAATTCTGTCCATAAAAGTTATGAACAGAATCGGTGACAAAGGGCAACCTTGGCGGAGTCCAACTCTCACCGGAAACGAGCCTGACTTACTGCCGGCAATGCGGACCAAGCTCTGACACCGGTCGTACAGGGACCTAACAGCCCATATCAATGGGCCTGGTACCCCATACTCCCGGAGTACCCCCCACAGAACCCCCCGAGGGACGCGGTCGAATGCCTTCTCCAAGTCCACAAAGCACATGTAAACTGGTTGGGCAAACTCCCACGCACCCTCCAGGACCCTGCTGAGGGTGTAGAGCTGGTCCAGTGTTCCACGACCAGGACGAAAACCACACTGCTCCTCCTGAATCCGAGGTTCGACTATCCGACGGACCCTCCTCTCCAGAACCCCTGAATAGACCTTACCAGGGAGGCTTAAGAGTGTGATCCCCCTATAGTTGGAACACACCCTACGGTCCCCCTTTTTGAATAGGGGAACCACCACCCCAGTCTGCCAATCCAAGGGAACTGCCCCCAATGTCCACGCGATATTGCAGAGTCGCGTAAGCCAACACAACCCCACAACATCCAGAGCCCTAAGGAACTCAGGGCGAATCTCATCCACCCCCGGAGCCTTGCCACCGCAGAGCTTTTTAACCACCTCGGTGACCTCAGCACCAGAGATTGGAGAGCCCGACACAAAGTCCCCAGGCTCCGCTTCCTCAGTGGAAGACGTGCCAGTAGGATTGAGGATAGGGATGCACCGATAAATCAACCGGCCGATCGATCGGCTCTGATTTCCTTAATTTGGGGAGATCGGTGATCGGCCGATCTTTAAATGAGAAGCCGATTTTATCTACCGATTTTATCTGCCTCAGCAAAGGTTGGAAAATCCTGAAAATTTAGGGTACATTTTGACCTTTTAACACCTGAAAATCAGTATCGGCCAAAATCGGAATCGGTAGGTCAGACTTTCTAAAAATCGGTAATCGGTGATCGGCCAGAAAATTGAAATCGGTGCACCCCTAATTGAGGAGGTCTTCGAAGTATTCCGCCCACCGACTCACAACATCCCGAGTTGAGGTCAACAGCACGCCATCCCCACCATAAATGGTGTTGGTCGCGTACCGCTTTCCCCCCCTGAGACGCCGGATGGTGGACCAGAATCGCCTCAAAGCCGTACGGAAGTCATTCTCCATGGCCTCTCCGAACTCCTCCCACGCCCGAGTTTTTGCCTCAGCAACCACCCGAGCCGCATGCCGTTTGGACTGCCGGTACCTATCTGCTGCTTCCGGGGTCCCACAGGCCAAAAATGCCCAATAGGACTCCTTCTTCTAAATAAGTAAACTTTAATTAATTGATCCATATTGGATACTCTGGGCTGTTTTTTTTTCTTCCAAAATATGTTGACGTCAATATGTCACACTGACTCTTTTAAAGGTACTCACAAATTAAGTCAAATACAGTATATTTTAATACTTTTCTCCTGGAATAAAATGTGTATATCAATGGATGTTAAACACTACACAGTGTAGGATTGGTGTCTGTCAGAAAGTGTCAAACTTCTGCTGTTTTTGATTTCTGTTTTAGAACATGCAAATAAGAAAAGATGAACGAAAGTACTAAAAATAACAAGTTTTGATTAGTGAACAAATAAATGAAGGTGGCTTTGTTCTGAGGACAAACGCGAGATGTGTATTTGAGGGGATGGGAACAACTTTGGTGAACTGCGTTTAACTCGGCAAAGTTTTTGCTCGATCTTACCGTTTTTTTAATGATTTTTATTTTTAGATTTGCATCTTGACAACTGTCAGTTTTAGATAATTCTTTAGCAGAGTGTGAAGAACCAGCTTTAGTTTTAACGTGTATTTTCTTCACAGGCCACTCCTTCCACTGGCCGAAAAACCAGGAGCGCAGTTAAACAAGTAGAGGGTCAAGTCCAGACGACCTTGGAAGAGACCTCTGGGCATCTCTCGGTAGCTCCTGCCACCTCCACTAACAAAAGACGCACCAGAGCTTTGAAGGTCCACAGTCCAGAGCTTCCCTCCACACCTGTGGGCTCTGTCCATGACACGTCGGATGGGGAGTCGGTTTGCTCGGCAGTCCCTACAACCGCACCCCCAGTCACACGCTCCATGAGAAGCAGACAAGCTGGAAATCCGGAAAATGAAGAGACGTCTGAGGTGGAGTCGTGCTCCTTTGTTGCATCTACATCCAAATCTGGCCTCAGAAGCAGCTCAAGAAGAAAAACTGCCCCTAAAAGCTCTGAGTCAGCTCAGGTTGAGGCGGGAGACTTCAAACCCGACCTCGTGCCTGAAGCAGAGTCCTGCAGCTCTGCGATGTCTGAATCCCAGAAAGTTGCAACAGGTAAGAGAAAACCTCCTCGTGCCAGATCGTCTGCCAGACGGCAGCCTGTAGAAACTGAGGTCTCAGACTCCGACAGCTGCGCCTCCAGCATCGTAAGACGAGTGTCCAGGAGAAAACTGTGTCCAATTCCCATTATCCTAGATGAGCTGTCAGAAAGTTCTCAGACAGGTCACCAGACCAGGTCCACACGAAGGAAAGCAGCAGCCACCGTAGATGTCACCGAGCCCCCGGTTTGTGACTCTGACGGCTTTGAGTCTGGACCTACTTACAGTTTAAGCACTCGTAGAAAAGCCAAAACACAGACAGCGGGTCCAAAAACTGAGGATTCAGAATCTGAGGTGATGGGAGACAGTTCCTCAGTGGGTAGCCCACAGAGCAGAGGAACCCCGAGCAGCAGCCGTGCAAACTCAGGGACCAGCAGCCAGGTGGGTCCGGCCCCCAGGCGCTCAGCCAGGAAACGTGGCGACAACGCAGAAAATGCTGTAGAATCAGCTGCGGTGAGTTTGCTGAACGACTCCAGGTTAGAAAGCACCATGACCGCAGATGATGCAGACTGCACCCTGCTGAGCACCATGACCGCAGATGATGCAGACTGCACCCTGCTGAGCACCATGACCGCAGATGATGCAGACTGCACCCTGCTGGAAGACCACATGCAGCCCCCTGAAGGTGTGAAGAATACTGCTGTCAGTTCCAGTGAAGCAGACTCAAAACCAGAAAACAAGGACGCAACGAACATCTCTGAAGATGATGCTCACGTGGTGCCCCCTGCGTCAGTTTGTGCTGAAGAAGCTGATGGAGAATCTGCAATGTCCAGCAAAGACCAGGAGGAGGCGCTGTCTGCTGAAGTTAAAGACCAGGACATCTCAGTCCAAGAAACGATGCAGGAAACTGTTAGCGCGTTGGAAACAGACACTCAGCCGGCAGCTGAAGATGCTGCTGTCCAGAGTGCAAAGAAAATCAGCCTGCTGGACAGCAGTGATGATGATGGTGATGATGGTGATGGTGAGGATGATGACAATGATGATGAGGAGCTGTTTAATGAGGAGAAAGAAGAAGAAGAAGAGAGACCTTCCAACATGTCTGCTGCATCAGTTGAAGGCCTGTTTATGATTGACAAGCGGCCTGGACAGGACGCTGATGAACAGTACTACAGAGAGGAAGAGGAGGCCACTACCAAAACCCTTCGTCAGGAGGAGGAAGATGAGTTTATAGATGAAGAGGAGGATGACGAAGATGATGAGAGCTCAAAAATCCTTTCATCATGCAGAAGTTTCCAAGTGTAAGTATATCACGACGAGTTATAGAATTAAACATGAATTTTTAGATTTATGAGTTTTTCTTGTTCTCATCAAGTGCTTCAGTGAGAAACTAAACCAGAGTCAGATCAGTGTCAGAAATGTTAACGGTACTCGTTACAAAGTAATAAAACCCACCCCCACCCCACAAATAAACAAAATCTCTTACAAATTAGCAACATAATGTGTGACCAGATGCTAACGACATATATTTGTTTACCTGCAGACCACATCTGGACTGTGGGTCAGCCGTGTTCATCGTAGGGTTTCTGCTTACTCTGCCAAGTGCTTTGTTTACATTGAGTGTGGACCCACATTTCAGAATTTATAGTCTGGAGAACTACTGGAATAACCTCAGACAAACTGGACCTTCTGATATAGCTCAAGATAACCTTTTTATCAATCAATCAATCAAACTTAGAGCCCTTTTCAGCAGCCAGAAGGTGCACAAAGTGCTGAACAATTCAGAAATAAAACGAACAATAAAAAATAACAATAAAAAACAGCCAGTTAAAATTAAAAACAATTAAGACCTGACAAGAATGTCAAAGAACTACTAGGTATTAAAAGCCTGCCTGAATAAAAAAGTTTTAAAATTAGATTAAAAAAACTCCATATGAGTGATGGAGCGCAAGTCCAGAGGTAGCTTATTCCAGAGTCTGGGTGCAACGACAGAAAAGGCCCGGTCACCCCAACGTTTGTAGTTGGTCTTTGGGACTGACAGGAGAAATGTATTTGATGATCGCAGTGTTCTCCTATATTCACGGACAGTTACAAGATCAGTCAAATACAGTGGGGAAAGACCATTAAGAGCTTTAAAAGTGAATAATAAAATTTTAAATTTAATTCAAAAATCGACTGGAAGCCAGTGGAGAGAAAATAAAACAGGGGTAATGTGTTCACGTCTGGAGGTGTTGGTTAAAAGTCTAGCTGCAGCATTTTGGACCAATTGAAGGCGTCTAATGGAGGACTGGGAGATTCCTGCATATAGGGAATTGCAGTAGTCGAGCCTTGAGGTGATAAAAGCATGAATGGCCTTTTCTAAATCAAAACGATTTAAAAAAGGCTCAACTTTGTATAAAAGACGTAATTTTATGTTTGATTTAATACTTTGGAATGAGAATCTTTTCATCTTAAGTTTGGGCTTGACAGACAAATGTGTTCCCCTCTGTTTGTTTCTAAACAATGTATTTGGGGCCAAGATGGTGTAGTGGCAGGGGAACCGACTTGGGACCCGAAGGACCCAGGTTCAAACCCCAGTCACGGCATAACTTGTGGTGTGTTTGAGCAGCACACCTCATCCCAATTGCTCCCCGGCGCGCTTTCTATAGCTGCCGGCCCACTGCCCCCCCTGGTGGTGATTGGGTTAAATGCAGAGTCAAATTTCGTCTTGTATGGAACCATACACAGATGACAAAAATGTGACATTATTATTATTATTATTATTACAAATGATCTGGTCAGTGTGATAAAGCAGTGTGGCTGCACAATATTAGAAAACTTTGGGTTATGCATGTTTAATATTACAATGACAGTAGTAATTGTGATAAACCCAGATTTTCCTCACTCATTTTCTCTTCTGTCATCACCATCATCTAAAACCACGAAGGCTAGCAAGAGTCTAGAAGATTGACCAAATAATGATTTGTATGCAGAACGTGAATGCATGATACTGGAAATATGACGTGTGGTTTATTACAACGCAGTCAGTCCTTTGTGACATTGATACGGCAGTGACAAAATCTGCAGCAGGACTGATTCTTAACATTGGTGTTAAATCTAAAAGCAGCAACACGTCAGAGTTCATTTAAACTTTTCCTTTTAGCTGTTTGTGCCACTGCTTCAAACAAAGTCTCATTATATCATGGCTTAAACATACGACAAACATATTTTAGTTTTTAGAAGGACATTTTAGAATGTCAGATGTTTTAAGATCATAATTGCAATATTTTAGTGGATATTTGTCATAAATAAATTACCGGTAATGAGTTTACCTGTTCCTTTTGATGCCATTATTCTAGTATGAGGCTGATAATTAGATAATCCACCCAGTTTTTACTGGAAACATCATTTGAACATGAATTCAGGAATGTTAACATTTTCCTCAAAGTTTGTCAAAACTGCAAGATGAAAATGTTTTTCTCCTTGCTGATTTTCTTTTAGAGTTTAATATACATTAACCATTAAACAAGATTAGTTCAAATAATTGTAATTAAACTGGGGAAATTGCATTTCTGGCAAGAATGCTTATTGCTTAAGAACTTGCTGAAACAGCTGCAATGATCTAAAAATCATTCTGAAATGTAGCTAAAATGGAAAAACAAGCCTAAGTTAGCATAATAAAGCAGAAAGAACACATATTTGCTGAATAACGTTTACATATGCAGAAATGAGTGCAAAAATTAGAAATTTACGTTTAAATGGCAAGAAAAATTAGCAAGAAAAAAATAGCTGAACAGGCAGGAAGAAGCTTAAATTACTAGAAGGAAGAAAAAAACTGAAATGAGCTAAAAAAAAAAAGTGGAATTAGCTGAAAAAGGTACAATAACTTAAGCACAAAACATTTAAAAAGTAGCTGAAAACGCTGAAAACAGCAGAAATAAAGTTAATTGGGCTGAAAGTAGCAGAAATTACCAAGAAACACTTGAATTTATTTGAAAACAGCTGAAATTAGCTACAAAATACTTTAAAAAAAAGTAGCTGAATGGGTAGAATGAGTAAATTAGCATAAGAAAGCAGAAAAACACGTTTGCCCAATTAGGCTGAAAGAAGCAAAAATGAGCATAAGTGGAAAATAACTGAAGCTGAAATTTGCACAAAAAAACAACTGACAAAAAGCTAAAAATAAATAAAAAACGGCAGAAAGAAGTTGAAATTACAAGAAGGATTTGGAGAGAGCACAATTTTGCTGAATATCAGTAAGTTGAAATGAGGGCAAAAACTGGAATTAGCTGAAGAGGCTAATCAGCATAAAAACAGCTGAATAGTTGTTGAAATAGTAGAAAAAACTGAAACTTGCAGAAATAAGCTGAAAGGGGCATAACAAACTGAAATTAGCAGAAAAAAGTTAGAAGAAGTACAAAAATGTTGTAGTTAGCTGAAAGAAAGTGAAAGGAGCACAAAACGGCTGGAAAAAACCCCAGCTGAAATTAGCTGAAAACATTTTTAAATTTGCGCAAGGAAGCTGAAAGATGCTGAACCAGAACAAAATGTGAAAGGAGCAGTAAAAGGTTGTAAACGCATCTAAAGATTTGAAGGATGTAAAATGGAAAAAAAAAGGCAGAAAAAGCTAAATATTTAAAAAAGCTAAAGTTGCACCAACACCAAAAGTCACAGCAGGATTGTCCTGAAAGAGCTGAACGTTTTGACAAGAGTTGTTGAAATAGCACAAAAGTCGTGGAACAAGAAAGATGAAAAAAGGTTTGAAAGCTCAATCATCCAGGTACCGTAGATAACAATAAAACAAGTTGAATCATTTCATCTGGACCAGTTCCTTTGAGGGAGAAACGTTCTTCCAGATGAAAGACGAAACGTTTCTCCTTCAAAGAAACTGCTCCAGATGAAATTACTTAACTTTTTTTTTTGGTTAACGAGAAAGATGCCGAAAACGTACAGAAGAAAAATGGATCACAAGTTAGTATGAATGCTTCATAAACACTCACACAACATGTTTTATAACTGGTCCACGAGATGCTGTCTGTTTTCTAAAACCGTTGCTCCAGATGTTTCTGCAGACAGGACGGCCTCACTCATCAAACACATCTTTGATAAATGTATATTTCAAACGAGCAGAGGTGAGAAATGAGACATGGCTGCTGCGCCTAAGGATTTTTCTCCGTGCCTATTAATTTCAGGAAAGAGTTGTCCAGCCGTATTGACTCCGGCATCAGCGTGAAGGAGCTCGGGGGTTTGTACATCACTTTTGATGGCAGCAAATCAAAACCCGTCTCCAGCTCATCGCTAAAGCGAAAGGAAAAGAAGAACCTAGATGAGGTAAATGAAGGATTGATTTTTTTTTCTCTTCTGAAGGTGATCTGAGGCAACGAGTGAATTATAAACTTTTAGACTTTTAGATGTTCAGTTAGCTTGTTTGACTTTGACCTTTATTTTCCGAGTTATTGAACGTTTGTAGAGTTTTGAGCAGTTTTACTGTTTTCTCTCCTGCCCAGGTGATGAAGAAGAGTGTGATTGGTCCAGACTTTGAGAAGAAGGACGCAGTGCCTCATTGCAGTGAATCCAAACAAGCCTTAAAGCTCAAACGCAGAGTGAGTTTCACAGAGGAGTCTGTTGATTTACTGCAGTCAACGTTTAGTTTTTAAACTGAATCCAATCATTTGGGATGTGGAGCCATCACATCCAAGAAGATTGCTGTTTGTTCTACACCTTTAAGAAATTACAGACGTCATTTTGTTGTTTGTTTCCCAGGCCGAGAGGGAGAAATCAACAGGAAGTGGTTGGTTTGATATGAAGGCCCCAGAGCTCACCCAGGAGCTGAAAGGAGACCTCAAAATCCTGAAGATGAGAGGCTCTCTGGATCCTAAGAGGTTCTACAAAAAGAACGACAGAGATGGGTTTCCTAAATATTTCCAGGTCAGTATGAACACTCGTAGTCTTCAGATAAAACAAAAAAGCAGATCCTCAAAATGTAACATTAAAATTTTTTACATTGAAACATTTCAGTTTGTATAATTGTGAGGTTGTCAGGTACCACGTTCTGTAAATGTAATTGTGTTTGTGTGCGGTGCAGATCGGCACAGTGGTGGACAACCCGGCTGACTTCTACCATTCCCACGTTCCCAAGAAGCAGAGGAAGAGAACCATGGTGGAGGAGCTGCTGGCTGACGCAGAGTTCAGACAGTAAGTTACAAACTGCAGCATGGGGCATCATCGTTCATCAGGAGCTTTAATCTTCACTGGATGGTTTTTATTGTGGGCTTGACATTTAAAACTAGACATTACTCGGATAAACCTGCTGAGTGCAGAGAAGACAGGCTAGTGGCACAACACAGCGTGGCACTTTCCTGATCTTTGCACAATAAATACTCACTAATTAACAGACTTTCCTCCCAGGATCAACACGTACAGGATACTTTTATACAGCAGGAAAAATTATCACGGGACCCCCACAAAGAGTAAAGCCTGGTTTATACTTCTTGTCTCACGTCTTTTACCCCCCGTTGAGTGAAAAAAAAAGTTGCACAACTTCCGTCTGCACTCCCGCTGCGATCCCCCGGTGACAGCCGTCTTGTACATGGCCCCCAGTCAGAACTCCGAGACGCGGACGATGCGGCTCGCAGCGTGTGATTGGTTCAAAGTTTGTGGGCGTTTTTTGTTTGGATGTCCATATATGGTGTATGACACCGCTACACGCTACCCGCTACTCTTTTAGAAGCCGGTTTTTGTTTTTGCTTTGACAGACATGGATAGTTTTGAAGAGAAGCTCGCCGAGGCGGTCCGGAGCGGGGATCCTGGCGGGACCAATCCAGTTCCTCTGTCTTTGCAGTGGCTGGACACATACATTACCGTAAACACCGGGGGATGACTACAAAACATTACAACAGCCGACATAAGGATAAATAGACCTTGACATAGCAACAAGCCTCGGTGGCTTAATGGAAAGGCGTAGGGTTTCTGCTCCAAAGCTTTTCTCGACTCGGGTTCGAATCTCACCTGGTTGAACTTATTTTACGTTTGTCTTTTATTGGGGGGGAAAAAAAAAGGAGTTAATATGCCTGTGGTTAACACAGAATCCTTTTTTTTAAATCCAATAAAAGACAAACGTAAAATAAGTTCAACCAGGTGAGATTCAAACCTGAGTCGAGAAAAGCTTTGGAGCAGAAACCCTACGCCTTTCCAGTGAGCCACGGAGGCGTGTTGCTATTTCAAGGTCCACGTTTCCTTTAAACAAAACACCCCTCATAAAATCCTGGCTACGCCCATGATAACGGACTCACAAATCGAGGTAATGGAGCCTATCATCGTATTAAATCCGTTTGTCCTGATAAAACATGCAGTGGGAGTGCGCGTGACGTATGCAGTGGGAGGGAAGAGGGAGGGATCATCCCCACGTCTTTTAGAAGTATTGACACTCAATGCGGTCGGTGACACACACGCAATTACTTCATCACTGGGTTCACTCAACGGGGGTAAAAGACGTGAGACAAGAAGTATAAACCAGGCTTAAGGAGGGTGCCGGGTGTGTGTGTCTGTCTTCTACATGAGTGAGCAATGCTCAGCCACTTCTCCCCCTTTTTTAAAAAACTGATTCACTCCTGTTTTTTCACCTAAGGATTTTCTCTGGTCATTGCACATCTGGTGGTGTCTCTGTGCAGGACACCTTATCCCCAGCTACTCCCCGGCGCTTTCAATTGCTGCCCACTGCTCCACCTGGTGGTGGATGTGTTAAATACAGAGATCCAATTTTGCCATTGTATGGGAACATCCAATGATGACCATACATACCACATTATTATTATTTGTTCATTTGATCTGTTCATCCCTACTCCCTGAATAGTAGAGATGGGGAAAGACCGACACCACCCCCTGCTTTCTCGTTCTGAGGCTGTCTGTCACAGCAGAGAATGGAGAGGGCGGGGTCTGTCTTTTCCCATTGCCAGTTGCGTGTTGTGTACAATCTTACGTTGAAAATTTGTGAAAGAGTGAGTCCATAAAAGTCGAACCGCAAAATATAGAGGGACTACTGTACTTTAAATCTTTTCCAAGTACCGTACTATAGCCAAGTCCTAATCACATTTCAGCTGATTTATTTTAAAAAGTGTAGTAGATAAATAAGCTGCTGCTCATCTGCCAAGAAAGACTGAGTTGTGTAACTTTAAAATATTTAAAAAAAGACAAAAAAGATACACATATAGGTTGTACATTTTAAAGAACTATAAAAAAAATCAAAGGCAATAACTGCACTAAGACGTTAGCTAATTGGCTGTTTGAGTCAGTCTTCCTGAGCCATAGATGTAGTAGTAAGAGTAGATTGTATTATATACTGCAGAACATTAAAAAAACTATTTTCTTCTAGTCTAGTGCTGCTTCTGGTGAACAATAATTTATTGCAAAAGTAGAGCAAGATGCATTCAGTGGACATCAAGTGTCGGTGTTCTCACTAATCACACAAACATAAATAAATATGCATTTCTTCTTTTTCAGGAAAAGCAAAAAGCGGTACCAGATAATAATGGCAGAGAAAGCAGCACAAGGAGCTAGGAGGAGGAACAAGAAGAAAGTCCAGAAGAAGTTGAAGATTTGATGAACACTGACTCTGAGGCTTTTCATAAATACTCATAATCTTTCATTGAGAGAAACAATGGAAGCTTCACTGAATCCTGACCTCTGCAGGCACCAAAACAGACCGACTGTGAACAGCAGTGATCAGACAGTATCATTTTTAATTCAAATCACTGGCCTGAATATTCAGATTTAACTGCTCTTTGAAGATTTATTTCTATGTCCACCTGTAACTTGTTGTGCAGCAAAATCGTACAATAAACATTTTTATCTGCGTTTGGGGATATACATTAGGAATATTTGATTTTCACATTATGGTCCTTCGCCCTCGTGACCCAAAATGGAAGAAACGGGTAAAGATAATGGATGGATGGATGGTCCTTCGTCCTGTTGAAAAGTGGTCGTCTACAACAGTGTTCAGTGTTGTTCAGAGTCCGGTCTCAGAACATCTGGAATGAACTCGCTGTTGAAATAATCTAGCAGAAATACACACTTCCACTTTGATAAAATGGCAAACTTCAAACAATTCTGCTTTTTAATGACCGTTTCTGTGTGATTGCATTTTTCTGGTGAAATCTTTTTGTTTCCTGCTCTTTCATTCAGGATTACTTTAGTTCCTCTTCTCATCCCTTCAATCTGGTGGCTCGACTACCTTCTTGTCTCTGGCATTTCAAGAGACGAGCCCATTAACAGCTGCAGCTTACATCTGCCTCGTCTCCTTCCCACACGCATTAAATGCTGCTTCTATATACCCGAGCCAATTTCAGACGGCTTTAGAGAAATTAGTCTTTTTTTAAATTTTTATTACGGCCCAGCTGATAGGTGGGAGGACAGCAGTGTTGGTACAGTTTTGAACAGAACTGCAGCAAATTAAATTTCCTGCCGTTTTCAAAAGGAACAAGAAGCCAGCGTGTGCTGGGAAGGTTTGAAATTATGAATAAAGCTTTTTAAAATACACGTCTGATCTGGTTTTATTTAACATGCAAGATGTGTTTTAGTCTAACCAGCAATAATTACTGTGACAGAAAACTGCAATATTAAAAATGACTTCATGGCAGAAACTCTGTAATTCCCATTCTGTTTTTTGTCCTGTCGGGTTGAAGGTCGTCGCTCACTCTGTGGGTCAAGGTGGTTTTGTGTGTCCGCAGAATGTTCTGAACTCTGCTGTGGATCTGTTCCCAGTAGGATGGACGCGTCTGAAATCTGAGCGAGATGAGAAGTTAATTTTCAGTATCACACACGTTAAACAGAGTTCATGCTCAATCATTCAGCTAGAAAATCCAACAAAGTTCAGTCAGGTCATGTGGACGGTTTCTTTTTCTGTTGAGATGTTTCATGCAAAGGACTTCATCAATCCAAGGAGCCACAAACAACTTGAGTCCAACAAACCCCCCCCCCCATACACACACAGTGGACCAACCATTTTGCTAGGGATAAGATGGCTTCTGGGGCCCCCCATCGACTCTGGCTGCACTTGTTGCTAAATTGTTTTCCTCATTCTTGAACTTTGAATACTTTTTGCATTTTGTCAGCATCGAGGTAAAGTTTACTTCTGAGGAACTAAAAGTACAGTATAAAGAAATGCATTAATACAAATGATAACATGTTGCATTTCTCTTGTTCTAAATATAAGTTGATTACTAAAATGGTTCAACAACCTCCAATCCCAAATTGCTTCTTTTTTTTAAACGTTTCGCTGCTTCAACACATGAATTCGTGTCTATCAGACCTCAAATATGAACCAAGTGAATTTAATTTAAAGTGGAAACATCTGAAACCTTTGAACACTGATGCTGTTTCATCAAACAGACCATTTATTTTAGTAGATCTTATTCATAACTACTTTTTAGTATGACGATTATTCTGAGAAAGTCTTGAGACAAATTATTTTCCCGACAGTAGTTAGTGGTTTCACTTTGGGACAGATGTTCTTCTAAACAAGAGAAATTTGCATTCCAAAACAATAATTGTACACATTATTATGTAGTTTTTCTCTTATGCATTTATAAATTAAACACTTTTTAATATTAATCACCATTGTGTTTTTTTTTCTACCACTCCCATCTTCCAAGCTATTTGTTTAATAAAATACCTGTTGTCCATAAATGTTGAACTCTTAGCACACATCTTTGTTTTCCTTATTAAACCCACATTAATGCTGCCTTTGTACACTTGATGATGGTGAAGAGAGGTTCCATATTAGTGCATTTTAGAAAAAATCTGGACATTTTTTAACTATGTTGATGGCAGACCTTCCTTTTGCCCACTAGTCTGTGCTGTAAGCACAGATTAGAGAAGAGAGGTTGGTGTGTCACCCAGTTAATGACAATAGTGACAATTATTGCAACAATCATTCTGATTTTAGCTTCTTATCTTTTCAAATCTGTTCTAAAACAAAGTAATGACCAAGAACAGGCAGAACGTGGAGGACTGTTTGTTTTGTTGGATCTGTCTGCAGTGTGTCGGGCCAAAACAGATTCAATTGACTAAAATAAATCCCACTCTACAACTTGTCGTCCACGTCTATTTGCTGAGGAGGGAGGGGAGATGAGTGACAGACTGACTTGTCTTGGCCTTGCTGGTAATGTTGGGACAGACACTTTTGATCTGTAATCAGATAAACTCACTACCCGTTTCAAAAAGTCATCAAGGACAAATCATCCAGAAACATGAATGGACTGAGACTCCAAGGCTTAAGGGCAAAAGCAGCCAGTGGCATCTGTCATTTTCTTTATAGATCAGAGGTTGGTGGAAAAGACGTGTCCAGGTCCCTGTCAGAGAGCATCTACAAAGGCCAACTCTAATCTCCCACCCAACAAATCCTGTCGCGTTTCCAATTGAGAGAAAAGTATCATTCATTTCCCGCAATTTACTTTTCAGTTCAGGATTGTCTATTGATTTTAATGTTTACTTATGGACTCAGCAGAGAGGACATGGGGAGGGGAGGGGGGACAAACAAACAAAACGGAACATCTGCTGTGATTGATGACAAGGTCTCTCTGAACGTATTAAAGTGTACATCAGGTCAAATGCATCAGTCTCGAGCTGAAACACAAATCAATACCATTTCCTCTTTGTTTTCCCCTTCTCTGCCAGTAATGAACGAACATGACAAGACATCAGCTTCTGTAATTTAAAAGGTGGAGGGGAATTCATCCCGCCCGTCGAGTGTGATCAAAATTAAAGATTAGATGTGTGTGTACACACAGGCTTGCACAGCGGCAGCAGTGTATGCCAGCACCTCGTGGGATCGCCTTCTATTTACTGAACTCTGTAATACAGGTGCCAGTTTTGCTTTCAAGATCTTTTGAGCAAACGCAAATGATGTACACAGATGGATCTCAACAAAATCAGAGTAAATACCACAAAAAAAAAAAAAGAGGATTATGGTCGCTCCTGCTGCTTTGGAGTGAGAGTCAGACTGTTCCACAGCTATTGTGCTCTAAAATCTATTTCTTCAGATTGTCACTGTGATAAAAAAAAAAAGACATTTGTTTAGATTTGAAGTCCAGAAAAAGATTTACCTGTCTCTGAGGGAGCGGCTGCTGGAGTCTGACACAGCCAAGCTGGACTGAACGCAGCAGGAACCTCTCGCAGGGCTTCTGATCTGTGGCTCGTGTCCAGACGAGGTCCCAGGAGGCAGCTGGACCTTCGCTGCAGCCGACTCCACCTGGTGAGGTCAAATCTGTTTAGGCCGCTTGTAAAACACGCTGCTCGATTTTCATTCAAGAGTTTAGTTTGACACAAAGCAGAACACTGTTGTAAACTGGTTCCTACTTATATATTTGACCTTTTCACAAAGTATTTGACATGTGATCATGTTTGTTACAACTTTTTCTTCTAAAGTTGACCATTATTTATATTTACAGACGGGAAATTGTTGATGATGAACGTGATAAACAAAGCTGGAGCGTTGGTCTGTTTGTCCTGATAATAGGATGGAGAAGTCCAAGTCCTTTTAGAGATTGTGTAAAAACAAAATCTTAACATCACAACACTTCTCTTTGTGCACACTGTGCTCAGTGTTAATACGAGTCTGAAAAAAATCTGACTTACCGGTACTTTAACTGTTCTTGGTCTATAGCTCCCGAGGAGAGAAGAATCTGCACAAAAACAAGTGATGAAATACTTTTGTAAACTTGCGTTAGCGGATTTAAAAACGGATTTGTTTGACACAGATGTAAGGAAACCTTTTGAAAACATATGATTAAGCACACAAATGGCATGCTGAGGTAAACAGTGATGCTGCTGAATACCAGTAAATACATTTTCCACATTGACAATAAACGCCTCTAGCCAAAAACTGAAATTGTTTTGTTTTTTGGAAAATATTTAAAAAATGAGTTATTTTTGCTTCAGAATAAGTCACCATGCAGTTTAATAGAACATGTATTAGTTTCTGTGTGGAGTTGAGGCCTACCTGTGTGACCATCTGCAAACGTGACAGAGCGCCTACACACACTGCTGTTTAGCTCGGACGAAGGTGTTCCCATTACAGACACATTACTGCCACCAGACACCTGTCACAACACACAGCACACAACGAGTTGTGGCTACATTATTTTATAGTGATTCTGTTTAGATTTCTTATACTGTATTTATTATCCCTAATCTGTTAAGATTTTGGCATCCACCTCGTCCCGCAGTTTTCAAGCTATTTCAACCATATAGCAAAATACTCAGCTCCTTCAGGAGAAGAGTGCTATGACTTTTGGTATTGGTGCAACTTTAGCTTTTTGAGGTATTTAGCCTTTCCTGCCATTTTTTCCCCCTCATGGACAGGGGTCTGCAACCTTTATGGTCAAAAGAGCCATTTTACGCATTTGTTTACTAAATTAAAAGTGTTCAAAGCCGCAACAACCTGCTACAACTGTGGTTATCAACTCGTGGCCCATGGGCCACTTTAGGTTGTTAGAGGGGCCTTTTTTGGCCACTAGGGGTGACATCATAAAGATAAAATAATTATGTAGGCTAGATTTTTACAGTTTAAGACAAATGAAAAGACCAGATTATTTTAAAGAGAGGGTTTTTTAATTAATAAAATCTATGAACTATGCAGACCTAGGTTTTTTGTGTAAAAATTGATTACTTATAGAAATACAGCATTGATTTAAAGTGGGTATGTTTTACTCTTTGTACCGGTACTTAATCCAGTATTCACATATTTGCAAAAGAAATGACAGGAAAACGTCTAAAGCTACCGGTTGCCCTTTTTTGTTGTTTGTATAACAACCAATAAAATTCAGCTTTATGTCAGTTTTGGTCAAAGCTTGAAAGAGCCACTGCAGAGGGACCAAGGAGCCACATGTGGCCCCAGAGCCACAGGTTGCAGACCCATGCTCATGGAAAATGAACTGAGCTCAATTGACATCATTCAGATCTTTAGATCCGTTTACAACATTTTACTGCTCCTTTCACATTTTGTTCTGGTTCAGATTCTTTCAGCTGTCTTGAGCAAATTAAATTTATTTTCCAGCTACTTTTAGCTAATGTCAACTGGGGTTTTTGTTTTCAACTGTTTTGTGCTCCTTTCAGATTTTTTTCTGCTAACTACAACATTTGTGTGCTTCTACTAACTTCTTTTTGTGAATTTCAGCTTGGTATGCTCCTTTCAGCTTATTTGTGCAAGTTTCAGCCTTTTCTGAGATTTCCAGTATTCAGCTGTTTTTATGCTAATATTTTAGCTTTTTAAAGCTAATTCTACATATTTATTTGCACTTGTTTCAACCTTTTTCAGCCTACCAGTAATTCAGCAAAAATGTGCTCTCAGCTTCCTTCTGGTAATGTAAGCTTCTTTCTAATTTTTAACTACCTTTCAGCTGATTTTTTGCTAATTTCAGATTTTTTTCCACTTTTTTTGTGCACATTCCTACTTCTTCTTCAGCCAAATTGGACACAATTGTGCTCTCTTCACTTCTTTCTGGTAATCTAAGCTTCTTTCTGCCATTTCAGCTACTT
>JBBPBX010011083.1:40717-51971 GCA_038048925.1 Garcialebias charrua | reverse complement strand
CACACACTTTTAGCGCACGGCTCAGTTCACCTGCGTGGCTGAAATGTTTGTCTCTCACTCTCCTCTGCTCTCCAAACTGCGCGTGTCTCTGCTCTCCAAACTGCGCGTGTCTCTGCTCTCCAAACTGCGCGTGGCTTTCGGATTTGTCTCTGTCTCTCTCTGCCAGTTTAAGCGCTGCGTTGCTCTGGACCAGTGGCAGAGCTAGACTTTTATTGCTGGGGGGGCCGAGAGGGGGCCAAGGCTATCGGTAAGGGGTCCACTTACTACGGTACAGTGGGAAAAATGGATTTGTCCCAACTTTTTTGGGATTTGTTGACGCTATGAAATTTTGAAACAACATATTTTTCCCTTAAAATGATACATTCTCTCAGTTTAAACTTTTGATCTGTGATCTAAATATTTTTAAGTTTAGAAATCAAGTGGTTTTCTAAACAGCTTTAGTGTTTGACTTTGTCCACACTCATAAAACACACAATGAAGTACCCAAAAAAATATACCGGTAAACTTAAATGGTACATATCGCCCCTTGCTGCTTTGAGCATGTAACAGTCACAAGACCACATTGTTGTGGTACTGTTCGGGTGTATTTTTAAAGACATGTTAAGTGCAATTTGAAATAAGAAATATAAAATATGATAAAAATACATTTTTGTGTTTATTTCATTCCTATTCAAGACACTTTGATAAGAATGACTATATATTTAATATAGGCGGATACAGAGTATCTTTGTTTACAATTCTGGTTGGTGGTGTGCCTCGTGATTTTTTCAATGAAAACACTGTGCCTTGGCTCAAAAAAGGTTGAAAAACACTGGTCTAATGAAAATAAACAGTTTAAGTTAATTAGAATGATTTTTAAAAATATGAATTAGTACTTGTATCGGTACTTGGTATCGGCAAGTACTTTAATGTAAGTACTTGTACTTGTACTCGGTTTTCAAAAATCTGGTATCGGTGCATCCCTAGTATGTGACACAAATGTATTAAATCCCCCTTCTTCATCCCTGCTCTGGACTTTTCTTTTGTTTTTTTGCCAAAAGTCAAGTGATCGCTTCTTCCTCCAGACCTCGACTGACAGAAATGAGGAAGTCACGAGCAAATTAAATCATGTCCAACGTGGCTGCGTGAAGCTCTGCAGATTTCAGGGTGTTTTTGTTTTGCTGGACCAGTGCTCCATGTTTTTATTTTATTTTTTAGAACGTTTTATTAACATATAATCACAGAACTTTGCAGCGGCTGAGACGGGACGTAGTGGAGGCGGAGCATTCCAGGCTGCAGCGCGAGCGAGGGGAAGCTGAGCCATATATGGCTCTGAGTGAGGAGGGACCAGAAACGTGTCTCTGTTCAAAATGTTTCTAAGTGCCAGCCTGTTCAAAAACTACATAAAGTATTGCAGCTTTAAGCTCAAACTGAATCGCTTTGAGAGAGAGAGGTTTCACTAATAGATGTTGAATACTCATTTAATTCTTTACCCTTAAATTTGATTTAAAGCACGTTATTTAAATTTTTTATCATTTGAGTTCTTGTTTTTCCCCCTTTTCTTTATGTATTTTGACAAACGAGTTGTATTAAGGAGAGCAGCAGGAGTTAAGCTATCTATAATAGCAATTCTTTTAACTCTCCTAAAAGTGAAAAACAATTATTAAAATAAACGAAACACTTTTATTTAACCGCAAAAAAGAAGAGATAGGAAGAAACACAGCAGAAAATAAATTGGAAACTAATAAAATAAATTGGAGCAACAAAGCTGTTACTCAGAGCAATAAAAGTAACCTATGATCACAAATATAAACATTTATCTCAATAAAAACTTAGTAGAAATGTGACCTTACCATTTGCTGAATTAACACATAATAATACCGTGGTGCCAACGGGACTATGTTGCTAAGAGAAACCTCATAGCTAATAAGACCATGCTGTAAACTGGACCATGTAATCTTGCTAAGATAACCTCACTGTCATCAGAACCACTCTGCTAACAGGTCCATGCTGCGGTAGATGTGTTTCATTTTCACCTTTGGCGCCTTATTTTTGTTGCATGCTTTGGTATGGCTGTGCTCAGCCGAGCGGCAGCTTCACAGGCTCCCAGTAAAGTCCCAGTTTATGTTAGTTTTGGGGTTGGCTCCTAGCCCGACTCCGCTCGCATGAAGCATGTAAACTATAACTGAACCAAACTTAAAGAGAATTGTACTGCTGTTGTTCGGTGTGTTGTTTTGCACTATCAGTGACTAGCCTATATCTTAAGGGCCAGGCAGAGCTATGCGTTTTGACGAGCGCCACGCCACGCCGTGTGAGCGCCGCGGCACAAGCCTTTGAACGCGGGCGTGAACGCGCCAAGCTCAAATTTTACGACCGCTCACTCGCGCGCGTTGTCTCACAATAAACTGCCCGGTGGCGGACTGTTTTGTATGAGACACGGATGTATTAAATATCCCTTCTTCATCGCTGAACTGGACTTTTCTTTTGTTTTTTTGCCAAAAGTCAAGTGATCGCTTGAAGCGGTCACCATTCGCTTCCTCCTCCGATGAGGAGGAATGAATGAACTTGTCACGAGTGAACTAAAGTCATGTCCAACGTGGATGCGCAGGTTCTAAACATTTCCTGTTGTGCTGGTCTGCTGTGTGGGCTGAAGGACCAGCGCTCCCTGTTTTAATTTTAATTTTTAGGACTTTTATTAACATATAAACACAGAACAAAGCTGCGCAGCCCTCTGCCTTTCCCGACCTGTCAATCAAATCAGTAGGCGTGTCAGCAAATGACCAATCAGCGACCTCAATTTGTCCCGTAGGTAAACGCTCCGCCCTGCTTCTGCTCAAAATCAAGTATTTGGAGCGAAAACGTTGCTGCTTCACGCTGAGCTCTGCTGTGAACTGCACACGCGCGTGGCGCTGCGCTTGTACAGACGCATAGCTCTGCCTTGCCCTTTAGATCTTTTAGCGTACCATTGGGCGTTCGTTTAGCGTATATCTTAGTTTATATCTTAGATCCTTATTTACGTTTCTCTTTACACGTCATGTTTTTGCTATTGTTGGATGAAACTGGGACCCTGTGTACACACTTTCGTTCCACCTCATTTACCACATGTGATGCGAATGACGGTAAAGAACCTTGATTTGATAAAGTGTTTTTTTTTGTTGTTTCTTTGCTTTTAACATTCTGTCTGACCAGACTCAGCTGTGACACGAGCACAGCAGTGAGAAATACACATCAGCTGACCTGATTTTCTTAATATACACTTTGTTTTAGATTTCAGGAAATGCAACAGGCTGAGGGCCAAAACAGTTTTTATACATTTGGAAAAAGCCCCAGGTGGTTAAAATCTGGCTGCTGTTAGTTGATTAGCACAAAAGGGAATTTTTTTTGTTCCTATTATTAATTAATGTGCTCTCACAAACTGCATTTTATGAAAATACCTAATAAGTGACTTGTTTACAGGTAGTCCCCGATTTACGAGCGAGATCCGTTACAACGAGGCGCTCGTAAACCGGAAATCTCGTAATTTGGAACGGCCGCCATTTCTCTCGTAAATCCGGAATTTCGCTCGTAAATTGGAACGGTTTTCGCTAGCGCGACTACAAACACTCTATTTTCATCCAAAAACTGCTTATGAGTGCATAAAAATGATCGGAAACGTGTGTCCATATGCTTAGCTAACTAACTGTGGTGAAAAAACACATGAAAACTCAGTATTTTTTTCGTTTTTTCCAAAAATTCGCAGCTCGTAAGTCTGGAACCTCGCAGATCAGAGCGCTCGTAAATCGGGGACTACCTGTACATTCCTTTACTGTAGTTCTTGCTTGCTTCTCTGGTATTTGAGAATTCAGTGAATCTTCAACAGTGAGGCCTTGTGTTATAGTACCCGTAGGTCTTGTTAATGAAAAGTCTGTTTTTATCTAATAAAGTCACTTTAAGACTCAAACATGCTACTGCATTTTCTTTTTGGTGGTGTTCTGCAAATACCAGTGTGTATGTTGTAACCTTCACTTTGTGAGGCCTGGGAAATGTTTATACACACACTTAGAGAGCCTGAGCGCTTTGACTCTGTCTGTATTTGCATGCAAAATAACTCACAGGTTCACTGGTTCACAGCCAGTTTGCTACATATCAGTGTCATATGCAGGTCTTTACATTTACAAAGACAGCTGCTGATAGCATACCAAAGCTTAAAAAAAAAAAAAATTGAACTTGTTTGGTTGATCTAACTCGGTTACAAATATGGTAGTGCAGCCTGATGCCTTCCCCTCAAATTGACCATAATTGAGGCAATGATGTCCATTTCATTGAATTACACAAAGATAAATTAGGTCAATTAAATGATTATAACAGTGACAAGGAAACAACTTGTTGATGCAATTACACGGAGTTTAGCCAAACTTCAGTTTTCAAACAGGCTTCAAGTTTTCTTTTCTTTTTGTCTCTAGATACATTTTAACAAATTAAAATGCTTTTGTAAAGTTAGCTTTTTGTAATTTGCATTTGCAGCATTTTGGCTTTTGGAACGGGTTGTTTAGCACATGCTCGTAGGTGCTCTGGTGCTCCCTGGTGAAATAGAGGAGCGACAGTCAAGGTCTTGAAGTCGACATTCACAACACAAATTGTGCCACTTCTCATTTGTAATTGAAAAATGAGCGCTGACATTTGTGCCAATCTGAGTGGAAGTGAATCAAGCAGACCATTGCAGAAATGCTGATGTAAGACTGAATGCTTTTTTTGAGGTCAGTCATAGCTGAGGCTTAGTAGTTTCTGCACCATTTTGCAAACCACATGGAGACATGTATCTTTTAGTACTGTACTGGCAGATTTTAATTTATACTCTGCTACTGAATTATCTACACGTTTTTAAGTATAGTACTGTATCATGTCAGTCACCCTGCAATGTGTAAAGCATGTAATTCTGTAGTCCTGATGGTGTCTGCTGACTCATGTATGGTGGCTGGAATGTCTCCTCAGATGAATAATATTGTAATATATAATATAATAATAATAATCATTTTATTTAAAAGCGCCTTTCAGGACACCCAAGGACACTTCACAGCAAGAAACAAAACAAACACAGTTGAAACATCAGTAGGAACAATACTGGTACGGTTTTGTGTTTTATTTCCACTGATGCACATAATTTGTAAAAGCTGAAGAGACTGAGGAATTAAGAATATGCATATTAGTACTTTCAGTGTAGTACTTCCATGCTTTTTAGTTAATCAAACAATTTAACTTCCTATGGAAATATAGTTTTTTTTTACTGAATTGGACAGCTGAATTAATGAAGTTTACTCATCTGTGTAGGCTCAATTAACTTAAAGCAATGCAATTTTCCTTAAGTTAAATTTTTTTTTGTCATACTGCTTGCGGCAAATGCTATATTTGTTAGTAGAATTCTGCAATTGATTTAAAAAAGACGCAATGTAGTTAAGTAAAGTAGCCAAAAACTGTCGGTTGAACATTGGATTACAGCCTTCACTGCAAACATTGGCTAACTCTGACTAATCCTCTAGTATTATTAGAACCAATTAAAGCAAAATCTCATTTCCTTCGCAGCTCGTTTTACAAAGGCATTGTGGCCTCTGATTTTATAGGGACAGTTCCAGTGAGTGAGTTAAAAAGCCTCTACACAGATGCTCTAGTTAAATTAGTTGAGTGCTTCGTTTTAAAAGGCGTAGAATTATAGAAGGTCTGAAACACGTTTTTATCTTCAGTCCATCTCAGAAGACATATTATTGCATGCACCACCTGGTAAGGATTTTCAATAAAACAAGGAACAGAAGCTGAATATGTTATCATTTGAGGTTGATATATTATTTTTAGGAGATGCTGAGTGAAATATGCATACTGGTATGGTTTTGTGAGCCCAAATTGGCTTTAAAGCTGTAGAATATTGCTTTGTGTTTTCATTTTTGAGGATCTGCATGATCATATTTGATTAAGAAGGGACCCAAAGCTAATTTGATTAGGTTATTTAAAAAAATATGTGTGTGGTAATAAACATTTAATATGATGAAAAAGTTTACTTTAATAAGCAGCGGAAGCCCGGAGGACATGCGAGCTTAATTGTTAGGTGTTTAATTGCAATGTTGCGATGTTGCCAAGATAATGGGCAAAGAAAGGCCCTCAAGTCAAGGCAATTAACCAAACAGTGGTTTGATTGTTGTTAAATTGATTAGAAAATGTTTAAGTACTCTATCTGTAAATTAGCTATTGTTTCACGCAGTTTTTGACTGCCAGAGAATGCTGGGCTTAATGATACATACGCTCTGCGTTAGTAATGGGAAAAGTTGTTGTTTGGGTCAAATTATTAGCTTTACAGATGTTGTGAGTGGTGATGCAGCTACAATAAATGCAACTAATTGTGCCTGAGTGGAACTGATGCCTAAGTTCGTCAGACTTTTGCGGTTACCTGCCCACACAAGAATTGTGAAGCAATTACCCACCTGACAGAATCCTCCTTGCCTGATGCATGAAGAATATGACAAGACTGATATCTGGACTTGGAATAAAACCTTGGAAAGCATACGGAAACTGCAGGATACTGACACTTTTCTGCAGGTTATAGCTCTAGCTCCCAACTGTTGCTCAGTTGTTGTGGACAAAAGTGGTGACATAATTGTGTCTGCACAGTCTTGCCCTGAGCGACAGCTGATGGAGGTGCACAGATGGAGGTGCAGGTTAAAGACAATTTGTTTGCATGCCCCAGTATCAGTAGTTTCTTGATTAGAATAGTGGAGAAATCCACGGCTGGAGGCAAGCTTTATGACCATCACAGCCCCACATCTCCCAACTCATTAGTGCTTCACAGCCTTGTGCAAAAACATATGGCGACGTTGTTACTGATTCCCTTTTGAGGTGTGTTTCAAATGGCCGTCTCTTGCTGAGCCACGGCTCTGTCGCATCTGCCGTTCTTATTGTGTCTGGGATAAAGGAAAACATCTGTCTTAATTGAAGTTGTGGTATCTTTTTGGTCCCTGTCACAACGAAAGGTGCTCTTCAGAACTACTGTCAGCAATACAATAAGTTTTTGTGCCTTGAGAACCTGTGCTACTTTTTTTGGTTTACAGCTTTCTTGAATCAAGCCGCACCAACTCGCATGTTTTGAGGTGATGAACATGTGGCTGTGGGATTATAAAACTTTTACTTATGTTGAGTGTCTTTTTATGTGTCTGATATGTTGGCTTTAATAGTGTCTTTGGGGTGTTTACATTTCAATCCCCAAGCATTTATATAAAATTACTTTATTATTTGGAATCAACAAGTGTTCTCATATTCACATGTAGACAACTCAGCATTTGCTTATTTATATACATTTATATAAAATAAAAGCAGATATTGAGAACAGTCATAGATTCATTGCTTTTTGCTGTGGATCTAAAACATTTTACATTTATGCTTTTTTTTCTAAAGTATGTGCTTGTTATTGGAAACTTAAAATAATTTCATTTAGGCAAACGAGTGCCCGAGAACACTACATGTTAAAACACTTCTGAGTGTTTAGAAGAATTTTTTTCTGTCAAATATTGTTTTTCATATTTTGCCCTCCCTCCAACAGAACATACATATAAAAACATTGGCTGATGACATGGTAAGGTGCTTGGTTTGACTTTGGTGTGACTAGTTTTGTTTTACATCATTTCATGTTTTGTTGACTGCATGGACTTTTTTTTTTTTACTGAAATATGTAGATGGATCAAATGTGCCTGGAAAAAAAAAAAGTTGTATTGCATTTTATTTACAAAAACATCCTGAACTAAAAACATGTTCTGCTAAACTTACATGAGATTTTAATCTGCCTTTCTTACTGGTTGGAATATGTCTGTAATAAAATAGACCCTCGATTGTCATGTGGGTTACGTTTACACCGCCCCCGTGAAAAACTGCGAAGTAGTAACGCTATATTTATTTTAGTGTGTGTGTATATATATATATATATATATATATATATATATACATATTATATATTATATATTATAAGGCTTTATAAACCCTTTCCACACTCTTACAATGTTCTAAACTCTTAATCATACGTAATTTTAACAACATAAGCATATAATAATAATAATTAATTCAATTTATAACGCACTTTTCATTACTGAAAATCTCAAAGTGCTACACATATATTGAATGCTACACACATTCATAAACCGGTGGCGGCAGACTACCATGCAAGGTGCTTTCCAGTCCTACCGGGAGCAACTCAGGGTTAAGTGTCTTGCCCAAGGACACAACGCCACATGGTGCGGGTCCCGGGAGTCGAACCGCCAACTTTCCGATCGGGAGACGACTGCCATTACCACTACACCACGGCCGCCCCACGGCCGTATGTACTGTACAGTACTTCAACATTTATATCGTTACTCACCAGCCTTGGTCCAGTTCTGGTCTGGTTCTGATTGGCACTCTGCAGCCGCTCGAGAGGATTCCTGGACCGGCAAGCAGCACTCAGATTGACCCATGAGTCCTGGTCCAATTCCCGGTCGTTTCAGTACGGCTCTCTGTATAATAATAATAATAATAATGTCTATTCCTGTCATCTGCGTATGTTCCCATACACAGACGAAATTCGACTCTGCATTTAACCCAACCACCTACCAGGTGGTGCAGTGAGCAGCCCGAAAGCGCCCGGGGAGCTGGAGAAATAGGTGTGCACTCATAGACACCCCAAGCTGGGTAGTGGCCGGGGCGCGAACCCGCGACCTTCGGATCCGTAGTCAAAAGCCCTGCCACTAGACCATCTTGGCTCCTCCACTGAGCACAGAAGTCACTATGAATAAGGACCGAAGTTTTTAGTCAGGTTCAGATCAGATCAAAACTTTCCCTCCATTTCTGCAGAAAGGAGTGGCCAGATGCACTGTTGGCTTCTGGGTAATGTAGTTTTTTTTGGACCCGTGATGCAGTGTAGGCTTATTGAAAGAAAACTATGAAATTGCAGCGCCTGTCCGAAGTATTTTTTTCATTAATTGTTTTAAATCTCGTACCGTCCCAATCACATGAGTAATATTAAAGTTGACAATCGTTGAAAAACAGCGAAAGTGCGAGTCTGCGAAAGTCGAACCGCAAAGTATTGAGGGACTACTGTACTGAATACATAAAATATGATTTTTCATGGTACTTTTATTCAGCACTGCTAGGCCTATTTCGTGAACAAAACTTCCTAGACTTTTGTAGCCAGCTCACACGTTATTTATCGTGAAATCATTTGTGGCACTCCTGATTAAATAAGTTTAAAATATCCATTGTTTAATTGAGAATGAACTTTCTTATCCATTGTTTATATATAATCCAATCAAATCTTTAGCTTACTGAATGTTTGATCCATCAAGTAATATTTCAATAAATTAATAGTTGTATTAGTCACATCATTTATGTTTTCATTCTACATTTTATGTTTTTATTTCATCCACCCATATTTATTCAGCATGCCATCGCCTTCCATTCTACTAAATATGACTAACCTTCATTCCCTGCATGTCATCCATGTGCATTTTTTTTATTTCAAACTAAACCTTACCAAATGCATTCATAACAGTAGTCAACTGATGAAATTAACAAAGCAAGTTTTTACTTACACCACAAGTTGAAGTTGACGTTGAAACTAATTACTGTAAATAACTCGAGTACAAATCAGAAGATTTAATGGTGAGTGATTTCCTGTTTATCTTTCTACCGGTACTGTATTCTAAATAGACGTTAGTGATGACTGATGCACACTCCTATCTTTCGCTTATAAAACACATTTACTTATTAGTAGGTTCATCTGTAGTTTCTATTTCCTTTTTGCTAATCAGCTTAGTATGCACAGGCATAAATAATGGCTGCAAAAAAAATAAAAGCAAATATTACCCAATTAATCAGTCAGATGAAGATTCTGTTTGCCTTTAATTTTTATTTATGTAGTTTCAGTCAATAGATGACGCTTAAGTAAAGTTCATCCTCAATAATCCAGGTAAAAAAATCCAACAAAGTTTATTCAGGTCATCTGGACAGTTTCTTTTTTTGTTGAGCTGTTTTGTCCTTCATCTAAAGGACTTCATCAGTCCGAGGAGCCACAACAAGCAGCACACTCACATAGTGGGCCAGCCACTTTTCAAGTGATAAGTTGGTTTCTAGGGCCCACCGTCTCCCCCGTTGACTCCTTTGGGGTAGCCGTAGCCAAAGTGGTTCAAAACATCAAGTTCATGCTCGATAATCCAGGTTAAAAAATCCAACAAAGTTCAGTCAGGCCATCTGAACGCTTTCTTTTTTGTTGTTGTTGAGACGTTTTGTCCTTCATCCAAAGGACTTCATCAGTTCGAGGAGCCACAACAAACTCAGTCCCACAAGCAGCATGGATGAAGGAGGAAACAAGAAACGAAAGAGAAGTCATGCATCATATTCGTCTGCAAAATTAGATATACTTTGAAATGATCTGTTGAGAGCTGTTTTGAACCACTTTGGCTATGACTCAGAGGAGTCAACGTGGGAGAGGATGGGCCCCAGAAACCATCTTATCATCAGGAAACTAGTTGGTCCACTATTCAAGTGTTTGTGGGACTGAGTTTGTTGTGGCTCCTCGGACTGATGAAGTCCTTTGGATGAAGGCTGAAACGTATTAACAAACAAAAAAAACAAAAAAAAAAACATCCAGATGACCTGACTGAACATTGTTGGATGCTTCAAACTTTTTAAATTAGGTGTTACAAAAGGTATGAAAAAATACATTCTGTCCATTGGTTGTGTTTAGCTTATTTTTTTGGTATACAGTCACATATTTAGAGCGGTCCTCCACATCAGGGTTTCCTGTTTGCTCTAAACTGTGGCTCACTAGGACACAGTGTGACCTTTAATGCGTGGAAACATAAAGTTTGTTTATGAATTGTTATCAAATGCTGTATTTTGAAATGTGAAAATCGTTTTTCTTTCAGCGGGATCGTTTAACCAGTTTCAGGAAAACTGGGACGAAGAAGGAGAAGCCTCTCATACAGCACCCGACGGATCCCAGCACTACTCAGATCGAGCTGCCTGTTCCGCAGCCCTTTTTTGACGAGAGATCCATGAACCTCTCAGAAAAAGAAATCATTGACCTTTTTGAAAAGATGATGGTAAGCTGCTTGTTTCTCTTGCAATGTTTCGTTCCTTCATGCCTAACACTCCACTGGTTTATTATGCCTCCCAATGCCACACAAGAATAATTTACCATTTTAAATTTCCCTTGAAAATTCTGTCATGAATAGATGTTACGATTGTAAAGCGGTTTTAATTCAATAGTGCTCATTAATTCTAGTTT
>JBBPBX010011083.1:29494-39893 GCA_038048925.1 Garcialebias charrua | reverse complement strand
CATTGAGCCTCGGGGACTCATTTACAAGAGAGACCTGTTTGTGTTGTGATGACAATAGTAGACAACAAAGACAATAAGAGACAATCATGAAGGATGCGAACAAACTGAACATTTTATTTATTTATTTTTTAACAAATGACAATAAAATGGTATTAAAAAGAAAAAAATGTAACAAAAAAAATAAACAGCTAGATAGTAGGGCAGTGTAGAAAACAAAAAATTAAGGCTCAGTCATACATTGACTTTTAATTTATATCCAATATATTTAAAAAAAACAAAACAGATCCCCACTACTGTTTAAATTGTTGCAGTTTGACACTGCAATATTTAAATAGTCAAGTGTGTTCTTTTGCACTTTTTTTTTGCTTTCCATCTGTTTTTTTTTTAAATTGTAGCAACATGTTATGAAAAACCGTGGTCGCTTCTTTTAGTAGGGCTGTCAGAACAGCGTGCGCTCTCACTTTTCACTCAAACACCTGCAGAGCAGCTTCACACTGGCTGTAAGACACATTTGTAAACTAAACATTTTTGGGAGTCTACAATTAGAAGAGACAGTTAAGTGTGTTAACACAGTTAGCCTGCATTGTGTTGTCAAACACGGTGATTTCATGATGCAACCCCCTGAATAGCAAAATATCAATACTTTAATTGTCACAGCTGTTGTTTTGTACAGAAAGTTATTTTGCTAAAAAATGAACTCCCATTCCTTCTTTCTTTCACTTGTCTAGATGTACAAAACGGATTCCAAAAAAGTTGGGACACTAAACTAAATGTGAATAAAAACTGAATGCAATGATGTGGAGATGGCAAATGTCAATATTTTATTCGTAATAGAACATAGATGACAGATCAAAAGTTTAATCTGAGTAAATGGAACATTTTTAAAGGAAAAGTATGTTGATTCAAAATGTCATCGTGTCAACAAATCCCAAAAAAGTTGGGACAAGTAGCAATAAGTGGCTGGAAAAGGGACATTGAGCATACAGTATAACGAATAGCTGGAAGACCAATTAACACTAATTAGGTCAATTGACAACATGATTAAGTATAAAAAGAGCTTCTCAGAGTGTCAGTGTCTCATAAGCCAATATGCTAAGAGGATCACCAATTCCACAATTGTTATGCAGAAAGATAGTGCAGCAATACCAGAATGGTGTTACCCAGCATAAATAGCAAAGACTTTTAAGTTATCATCATCAACCGTGCATAACATCATCAAAAGATTCAGAGAATCTGGAACAATCGCTGTGCGTAAGGGTCAAGGCCGTAAAACTCTACTGGATGCTCATGATCTCCGGGCCCTTAAACGTCACTGCACCTCAAACAGGAATGCCACTGTCAAGGAAATAACAGAATGGGCTCAGGAATACTTCCAGAAAGCATTGTCAGTGAACACAATCCACCGTGCCATCCGCCGTTGCCAGCTGAAACTCTACAGTGCAAAGAGGAAGCCATTTCTAAGCAAGCTCCACAAGCTCAGACGTTTGCACTGGGCCAGGGGTCATTTAAAATGGAGTGTGGCAAAATGGAAGACTGTTCTGTGGTCAGATGAGTCACGATTTGAAGTTCTTTATGGAACACTGGGACGCCATGTCATCCGGACCAGAGAGGACAAGGATAGCCCAAGTTGTTATCAACGCTCCGTTCAGAAGCCTGCATCACTGATGGTATGGGGTTGCATGAGCGCTTGTGGCATGGGCAGCTTGCATGTCTGGAAAGGCACCATTAATGCAGAGAACTATGTTCAGGTTCTAGAACAACATATGCTCCCATCTAGACGTCATCTCTTTCAGGGAAGACCCTGCATTTTTCAACAAGATAATGCCAGACCACATTCTGCAGCAATCACAACATCATGGCTACGTAGGAGAAGGATCCGGTACTGAAATGTCCAGCCTGCAGTCCAGATCTTTCACCTATAGAGAACATTTGGTGCATCATAAAGAGGAAGGTGTGACAAAGAAGGCCCAAGACGATTGAACAGTTAGAGGCCTGTATTAGACATGAATGGGAGAGCATTCCTATTTCTAAACTTGAGAAACTGGTCTCCTCTGTCCCCAGACGTCTGTTGAGTGTTGTAAGAAGAAGGGGGAATAACACACAGTGGTAAAAATGGACTTGTCCCAACTTTTTTGGGATTTGTTGATGCCATGAAATTTTGAAACAACATATTTTCCCCTTAAAATGATTCATTCTCTCAGTTTAAACTTTTGATCTGTGATTTGTGTTCTATTATTAATAAAATATTAGATGTTGGCACCTCCACATCATTGCATTCAGTTTTTATTCACAATTTGTTTAGTGTCCCAACTTTTTTAGAATCCGGTTTGTAATTGATAAAATATTTGTACTAATAAGTTGATTCATATTGTACAGCTCAAATCAATTTTTTGTTACTACAAAGAGAATTTGATTGTTGAATTGTTCAATATTATTTTGATGTTCTGTTGATTCAACTGGAACAAACTTGTTCACTCTGTATCCAATTTACATGGTTGAACAGTCGACAAGTTTATATATATAAAAAAAAATCTCATAAATATGTATCAACAAAACATCCCGTTGTGTCTTTGCCAAGAATACTACCGGTAGTCATTCAAAGAATACTTTTTACTCAGTCACTTGTTTTTATAATAATAATAATAATATTAATATTAATGTCATCACATTGGCATCACTGTATGTTTCCATACAATGGCAGAATTAGTCTCTGCATTTAACCCATCCACCACAGTGCAGTGGGCACTTGGGCACCTATTGAAAGTGTCCAGGGGGCATTTGGGGATAAGGTGTGCTGCCCAGAGACACCACGAGGTATGCAGTGACAGGGGATTGAACCTGGGACTTTCGGGTCCCGAGCCGGCTGCCCCATTTTGATGCTCCTCTTATTTTGTTTAGGGCAGCAAAAACTTAATCTTGTATCAGCTGTCACTGAGTTATGTATTTATTTACTTACTTACTGGTACTTACGCAAAATAAATGAAAGGCCCATGCATCCACAACTTTATTTAGGGTGTTCCACTTTGTTGTAGAGCACAATACTGTAACTGTTTAAATCAATTAACTAAATACGTTTTCAAACAAATATGAGCACCATTAATAGTTAGTTCTTTAAATTAATCTTAAAAATATTATTTTACTTACTCTGGAGTGGCTTATGTTAGATAGATGCTATCCTGCTTGGCTGCTTTGTTAAAACTACAGTGTATTTTAGTGTCTCTTAAATTCATTCAGTTTTAGCAAAACATTTATACAGATACAGTTTCAGATATTCGTTATTGTCGTTCACAACACATGTGGTACATGTGGTGGAGCGAAATTATGTACACAGGGTTCCAGTTACATCCAACAATAAAATGTAAAAGAAAAACAGTAATAAAATCTAAAATATGAACTAAGACAATTAACTAAGAAAAACATCAACTAAATATACACTAAGCACTAATAGCATAAAAACAATGGGCCGAACAGCGTATCATGATGTGCCTGGTTGTAACGTAGGCAACTCTCTATCACCATTTACAAGGGTAAATGGTTTTACATTTACAACCAGAGAGCAACAACATTTACAACCATTTACAACATTTACACCTCTATCACGATGCCTCTCCTCAAAGCTCATCCTTAAACCAGTAATTTTCTACTATTCCACATAGGAAATAACGTTAAAAAATAAGTTAAACCGTTATTTTTGGCAGGGGGGGATTCTGTTTATTGCATTTATAATTCAATACGATAACCTACACAAATTTAAAAGGTAATAAATCATTGTTAATCTTGGTTTATTTACATAATGACTTTAATCGCTGGATGTCCGACCCCCGGACTGTTGACTTTCAGAAACTGTGGCCCCCTGAGCAGTTTAGTTGAATAGCCCTCATCTAATTTGTAAAGTTGTTTAAAGAGAACAACATTTATACCAGATGTCTAGAACAACTCTCCAACAACAGTGAAAGTGATTGGAAGTTTAAGCTCCAAGGCCAGTTCTAATTACTGTAAACGGTCCTGCTCACATATATTTATTTTACAATATTGACTCAGCAATTATTTGGCTCTGTAATGTGCTTATATCTTAGTAGTTTTTTTAAATGGCACAGCTATGGCAAAAAGAGTAAGAATTATATGATTTTTTTTTATCTTTACATGATGACAAATATTGAAATACATTTTTTCTAATATATTTACTTATTTTCATACTTATTATTACATACATATTACATACTTGCATAATAACATAAAAACATAATTGTATGGGAACATATAAAGATGACAATCTCAAACTTCCCTTATACTTCATTAAAAACTAAACCATAAAAATGAAAACATTTTATGTTGCGTTTCAAAGTTTTGTTCCCCTGACCACAGTCAGATGTCCACCAAACTTTAAAATTCCCTTCTCAGTCATCTGTGGGGTCAAAGCTCTGTCACACTTGTGATTTTCTCCATTCAAATGCATTTTTGGCCTTATGTTCCGCAGGATTGAAATCTAACAAAAAGCTTTCAGCCCATCTCTTTGAAGTGAGGAGCTGAATTACTCTGGCTTCATTGCATAGGTTGTGTGCACCATTGTTGATAATGTCTGAGCGACTGTGTGTGTGTGTGTGTGTGTGGTATGGTGCTTACCTTTCCTGTATTTCTCATACAATACTTTTTTATTGCCAGAGCTAGAGAAATACGATCAGTGCTCCTGGTTTTCATCAGGCCCATGTTCAGTGTTTTCTTGCCTGGGTGCTCATCCCTGTCACTCAGTTCACCTCTCAATTACTATGTTTGTGCTCACAGCGGCATGACATTAAACCCAGGCTTCAATTTGCTCAGTGACAGATGACACAAAAGGCATGTTTGCTGCTCTGACATTTGACGGGCCTTGACACTTCGAGTTGGAAGTATAATTACAGTAATAAAATCTAAAAGAAAAAGAGTTATTTACTTGTGTGCGGTGGATGCCAGTTCTACTTGCGTTCATAGACGGTAAACTTTTTTTGTGCTTTGATGTAGCAAACA
Organism: Garcialebias charrua; assembly: GCA_038048925.1. NCBI lineage: Eukaryota > Metazoa > Chordata > Actinopteri > Cyprinodontiformes > Rivulidae > Garcialebias > Garcialebias charrua. Next base: position 34,889 of record JBBPBX010011083.1, on the reverse strand, counting down.
CAGAAACAACTATGGTGGGTGGACTGTTTTGATGCTAATACCCTTTCCTCTGTATCTGTCTGTTGCCCGTCATATTTCAGTTGATTTTCTTTTCATGGATTACACTAATGCCAATTTCATTTTATGAAACTTTTCCCACATGTTGCTGTTGATTGTTATTACGCTGTTACATGCCTTAGATCTTTAGCTATCTTTAAATGAAGGGCTGACCCTTGCCATATTAGTGAGGCCTCCCACTGTGCATTAATGACCAAGAGAAAGTGTATTTTTTTAATCTCTCTGCTATGTGTATCATGGCCTAGATTGCACATAGCCCATTACTGAAAGGTCATTAAACGGATCTGGTAAAATATAGAAGAAAGAATGTGGCAAGGAAAAGCAAAGGAATACTCTACAGAATTTTTAAGCAAATCATTGAGAGATATTTACAAAATTAGAACAAGTAAAAGGTCCAAAACTATTTTTTATGGGTGTAAATCACCAGCTTTTCCATAATACGATATTATATTGAGTTGTTTGTATGACAATACGATTTTTCTCTATATCACAAAGTCTGTCACCATACGATTTCTATTCTATTCGATTCACAAGTCAGCAATCGATATATTGCGATATGAAATGCCCGTCTCATTTACATATAAATACATTTACAAAAACAATTCAAATATGATTTAACCATTTTATTTATGTTATTACAGGCACCAGGCATTTAAATAAATGAATAAATAAAAAATTCTTGATGAAAAAATAAAAATAATTGACCCGTTCTGTATTTTACAAAGATTTATGACCTGTATTTGAACTCACACTGGCACCTGTTGATGATCCAAGATGGCGGCGCGTGCAAACGCCACGGCTTCTCTCTCTCCCGACAACAGTGTTTTCGTCTTTTTTGTCCTGCATGCCGCAATGTGCCGGCACGTCTTCGTCATGTCTACGTGTTCAAGAACGCAAGTATAGCCGTGAGTTCCTGCTTGATGTCGGAAAAACAGCTCATTTGGAAATAAACAGCGAGCTCGAGGAGAAGCTACGTGACTGCGGCCTGCTCTGGAAGCCAGCACCGAGCCTCCCTTCATCGCGCCCGCAGTGGAAGCGCCACAAGCGGCGTGACAGGAAGCAGAAGCGGGGTAAGCGCGGAGGTATCGGAGCTAGGCTAGCAGCTAGCCCACACAAGCCGGCTATTCCATCCATGGTTTTGGCTAACGTACGCTCCTTGGACAATAAACTGGATTATATACGCCTGCTACGAACGACACAAAAGACTGTGAGAGACTGTTGTGTGTTTGTATTCACGAAAACGTGGCTTAACAACAACGTTCCGGACCATGCTATTCAGCTCGAGAGGCTAACATGCTACAGAGCGGACCGTGCTCTCAACGAGGGAGGTAAGACACGCGGAGGGGGGCTCTGTGTTTACATCAACAATGCCTGGTGCATGATGCTGCTGTGGTCTACAAACACTGCTCACCTTTAGTGGAGTTTATGACTATTAAGCTAGATTTATACTCGACGCGTCGTGCAGCGCGCGAGGGGGCGCGCGCCAAAAGTGACGCAATATCGCAGTCCCCGCCCCTGCGCATTGGCCCCGCACGTGGTCTTGGCGTGTGTCGTGCACCTCCGAATTTTTGAAACTCCGCAAGCCTAGTGCGCGCGCGGTGGGCGCTACAGAATTGTTTGACATGTCGGGTGGGGACCTTCACGTCAGAGTCTGCAGCTCTCTGTGCCGCTGTGGTCATGGAGACTGCGTCGCGACGCATGGAGGAATGTTTTTATGTGATACAAATGTATTAAATTCACCTTATTCATCTCTGAGCTGGACTTTTCTTTTGTTGTTTTGCCAAAAGTCACGTGATCGCTTCCTCCTCGCTGACTCCATGCATTAAAACCGCAAGACACAATGATTTGCTCCTCTGGACAACAGTTCAGCACGCGAGCGGAGCATTTTTGTTGTTGTGTGATTTCAAACAGTTCTTCTTCTACGGTAGATTTCTTCTTCTACCCTTTCTTGCAACATATGCACAGGTTTTAGAGGGTACTGCCACCTGCTGGTCCGTAAAAGAACAGCACTTTGCCATGCGCCGCCGTGCGTCAACTATAAACACAGCGGCGACATTGTAAACGCATTTCGCCGTACGGCACAGTGCGTGCGCAGCGCGCGCGCTCCAGCCTGCGGACCAAAGCGCGACCATAACTCCGCCTTTAAATGCAGACCGTTCTATTTACTGAGGGAATTTACAGCTGTTATGATTGTTGCTGTATATATTCCTCCAAGCTCCAGCAGCAAAGTTAGAGGTGAGGCACTGAATGAACTATATGTGCACATCAGTGAGCAGCAAACAGCCCATCCTGATGCTTTTCTCCTCATGGCTGGTGATTTCAACCAAGCACTTTGAGATTTTTATTAATGAAAAGTGCGGTATAAATTGAATTCATTATTACAGGTAGTCCCCGATTTACGAGCGGGATCCGTCACAACGAGGCGCTCGTAAACCGGAAATCTCGTAATTTGGAACGGCCGCCATTTCTCTCGTAAATCCGGAAATCCGCTCGTAAATTGGAACGGTTTTCGCTAGCGCGACTAAAAACACTCTATTTTCATCTAAAAACTACTTTTGAGTGCATAAAAATGATCGGAAACGTGTGTTTATATGCTTAACTAACTAACTGTAGTGAAAAAACACATGAAAACTCAGTATTTTTTTCGTTTTTTCCAAAAATTCGCAGCTCGTAAGTCTGGAACCTCGCAGATCAGAGCGCTCGTAAATCGGGGACTACCTGTATTATTATTATTATAAGCAGATTTAAAGAGTGTATTTCCAAAAACATACAGAAACATAAACTTCCCAACAAGAGGCAGAAATACACTGGACCAAGTTTACACCACCATGAAAGCAGCATACAAGGCCCTCCCCCTCCCCCACATCGGCGCTTCTGATCATATCTGTGTTATGCTAAAGCCAGCTTACAAACCACTGGTGAAAGTCACAAAACCAGTTCGCAAGCAGATACGAGTGTGGCCAGAGGGGTCTTCAGAGGCACTCCAGGACTGTTTTGACACCACAGATTGGAGCATGTTCAAAGAAGCTGCTACCACAAACAACAACACATGTCTCCAGGAGTACTCGGACACTGTTTGTTCATACATCACCAAGTGCATTGATGATGTAACCAACCTCAAAACCATCACTGTTTGGGCAAATCAGAAGCCATGGCTGACGGCAGAGGTTTACAGACTCCTGAGAGCCAGGAATGCTACCTTCACAGTGGGAGATCAGGTGGGCCTGAGTACAGCCAGAAACAACCTGCCAAGAAGCAGTATTCCAGGAAAATAGCTCACCGCTTCAAGGACAGCAAGGATACACAGAGTCTGTGGCAGGGAATACAGACCATCACAAACTACAAACCATCCCCACAGACTTGTGACAGCACAACCTCTACGCTGAATGAACTGAATGACTTCTTTGCTCGGTTTGAGGCATGTAACAGCACACCTGCACAAAAACTCACCCCCTCTCCCGATGACCAGGTGCTGGCGCTGTCCTCAGACAGCGTGAGGCGATCATTCATCAAGATCAACGCCCGGAAAGCTTCTGGTCCTGACAACATACCTGGTCGTGTGCTGAAGGACTGTGCAGGAGAACTCGCAACGGTCTTCACGGACATCTTTAACATCTCACTGAGTCAGGCCATCGTCCCCACCTGTTTCAAAGCCACCACCATCATCCCTGTCCCAAAGAAGGCAACGCCCTCCTGCCTCAATGACTATCGTCCAGTAGCACTCACCCCCATCCTGATGAAGTGCTTCGAACGGCTAGTCATGAAAAGCATCACATCTGTCCTCCCTGCCTCCCTGGATCCCTTCCAATTTGCATATCGGCCTAATCGCTCAACCGACGATGCCATCTCCTCTGCCCTCCACACAGCTCTCACACATCTGGACACGAAAGACTCCTATGTCAGAATGCTGTTCATCGACTTCAGCTCGGCATTCAACACCATCATCCCCCAACAGCTCATCCTTAAACTGGACAGTCTGGGGCTGAACACCTCAATGTGTAACTGGCTGCTAGACTTCCTGACCGGGAGACCACAGGCAGTACGGGTCGGGAATAACACATCCAGCACCATCACATTGAATACAGGAGCCCCACAAGGATGTGTGCTGAGCCCCCTTCTATTCACCCTGCTAACACACGACTGCACACCATCATACAGCTCCAACCACTTCATCAAGTTTGCGGACGACACAACAGTGGTGGGTCTCATCAGCAACAACGATGAGACGGACTACAGGAACGAGGTGAGCCGCCTGGCCTTGTGGTGCGGACACAACAATCTCACTCTCAACGTGGAGAAGACAAAGGAGATTGTTGTGGACTTCAGGAAGAGGGATGCCCAACATGCCCCTCTGACCATCAACAGCACCACAGTGGAGAGAGTGGACAGCACCAAGTTCCTGGGAGTGCACGTCTCAGAGGACCTGTCCTGGAGCAGGAACACTGCATCACTGGCCAAGAAGGCTCACCAGCGCCTCTACTTTCTCCGCAAGCTGAAAAGGGCTGGAGCTTCAACCCCCATCATGTGCACCTTCTACAGGGGTGCCATAGAAAGTGTCCTGACCAGCTGCATCACGGTGTGGTTTGGTGCATTTACTACATCCTGCCGCAAGAGCCTCCAGCGTATCGTGAGAGCAGCTGAGAAGATTGTCGGCACCTCCTTCCCCTCACTACAGGACTTACCATACCATACCATACCATACCATTTTATTTATAAAGCACTTTAAACAGGAAAAAGTCCACACCAAAGTGCTGACCAAAGACTTACACAGCAACCGCCTCACTCGGAAAGCCCTCTGCATGGCAGGTGATCCCACACACCCACTACACAGCTGCTTCAGCCTGTTGCCTTCAGGGAGGAGACTGAGGAGTCTCCAGGCTCGAACCAGCAGACTAAATGACAGCTCTGTTCATCAGGCAGTCAGGATGCTAAACTCTCTGCCTGCTCTGCCCTCCCTCCCACTTGTACTGCCTTAATCACAAAAAACTTTCACACACCACCACACAACACAAAGATTTTAACACTGGACTCTGTGTCATCAAAACGGGTTATTCACTCAACTCACGGTCATGTGCTCATTCAGTTTGCACTACTTCTTATATTTGCACTAATGTTTGTATTACATTACTGCCTATAGTCATACTACTGTTTACATTCACTGTTTACATTTATTACTACTGTTTTCATTCAATACTACTGTTTACATTTATTACTACTGTTTACATTTACACTACTTTTTATATCTACACTACTGCTGATATATTTATTACTACTGTTTACATTTACACTACTTTTTATATCTACACTACTGCTGGTAATATATATATATATATATATA
>JBBPBX010011083.1:19287-29365 GCA_038048925.1 Garcialebias charrua | reverse complement strand
ATATATAATAATAATAATAATAATAATAAACTTTATTTGTATAGCACCTTCCTACAATGCCTTGCATTGACCAAGGTGCTTAACAGGATAAAAAGATGAATAAACTGGAACAATAAATCAATGAAAATAGAATAGGAAACAACAGCAATAAAAGAAGGCAATGGAAATAAAAAATGCTACATACTAAAATAACACTAAAATAACACAAGTAATAAAAGTTACACACTGAAAGCTTTTTTGAACAAGTGGAAATAAAAAGGCAATGGAAATAAAAAATGTTACATATTAAAATACCAAAAGTAATAAAAGTTACACACTGGAAGCTTATTTGAACAAGTGGAAATAAAAAGGCAATGGAAATAAAAAATGCTACATATTAAAATACCAAAAGTAATAAAAGTTACACACTGAAAGCTTTTTTGAACAAGTGGGTCTTCAGTCTGGTTTTGAACAGAGTCAGATCAGAGGTGGCACGCAGCTCAAGGGGGAGACTGTTCCAGGCTTTAGGGCCGGCAACAGAAAATGACCGGTCTCCCCATTGTTTGTACCTTGAGCGAGGCACCTCCAGCAGGTGTTGACTGGCAGATCGTAAATCTCTGCCGGGCTGATGGGCTTTCAAAAGTTCTGAGATGTAGAGAGGTGCAAGTCCATTCAGAGCTTTGAAAACAAACAGCAGCAGCTTGAACTGTATCCTGAACTGAACCGGGAGCCAGTGTAGAGAGGACAGGACAGGAGTGATGTGTTCATATTTTCGTGTGTTGGTCAAAAAGCGCGCGGCAGAGTTCTGTACAAGCTGTAAACGGGAGATGGAGGATTGATTAATACCAACATACAAAGCATTACAATAGTCAAGTCTGGAGGTCACAAAGGCATGGATGGCCTTCTCCAGATCACCACGGCTGAGAAATGACTTGACTTTGGAGAGCAGTCGGAGCTGAAAGAAGCTGGTCTTGACAACAGAACTGATCTGTTTATCAAACTTTAAGTTGGAGTCAAGCTGCACTCCAAGATTTCTGACCACCGGGTTGAAGTGGGGGAGGGGAAAACCAAAACTGGGACTGGGAAGGATCTATTATTGGTGATTTTAATATTGATGTCTTCAAGTACAATGAATTACAATATTATATTTTACTAGCCTTATTGCATATGCCACTTTACCTCTATACCAATATCAACTACCTCATACATATACTGTGTACATAAACTTCATATGCTGCTTTGTCACTCTATTACAAATGTCAATGCCAGAACTTTCATTTTATTTTATAGATATACTTTTTACACTTTTATACTACTATGCAAAAAACTCAGGACAGTATTACACTTTTGTTATTTCATTTTATGCTTATGTTTATTAAATGTTTAGTGTTTTAGTGTTGGTGTAACTTTTCATACTTTCATACTACTACTATGCAAAAACTACTATGCAAAAACTCAGGACAGTATTACACTTTTATTATTTCATTTTATGCTTATGTTTATTAAATGTTTTAGTGTTTTAGTGTTTAAATGTTTACTGTTGCACCGAGGGACAGAGAGAAATGCAATTTCAATCCTGTGTATGTCCTGTACATATTGCAGTTTTGACAATAAAGTTGACTTTGACTTGTTTCATACGACATGAGTTCTCTGTTGAGCCGTCCTTCTGTTGGGATCCAAAATATTTCCACAGTATTGATTTAAATCCAGCAGGAGAGTGAATTTCATTATCTGTGTTTTCTTCCTCATCTGCCATGTTACTGATGTGGCCGCAGGGCAGCCGCACACAGAAATGGTGACACAGACGTCCCTTGGGAATTTCAAAATAAAAGCTTATGTTAAAAATGGGCGGCCGTGGCATAGTGGTAGGGGCAGTCGTCTCCCGATCGGAAAGTTGGCGGTTCGACTCCCGGGACCCGCACCATGTGTCGTTGTGTCCTTGGGCAAGACACTTAACCCTGAGTTGCTCCCGGTAGGACTGGAAAGCACCTTGCATGGTAGTCTGCCGCCACCGGTTTATGAATGTGTGTAGCATTCAATATATGTGTAGCACTTTGAGATTTTCAGTAATGAAAAGTGCGTTATAAATTGAATTAATTATTATTATTATTAAATGACGTATGAATTGATATTTTAGTTTTGCCACAATATAATTTAATCATTTAATCGATATATCGATTTAAATTAATGTATTGTTACACCCCTACTTTTAGTGCTGTTTTTTGTGAGTGTCTAGAATGGTTTTAATCTTTGGTACAGGAGTTAGCAAGATAAGTGCAGATTGGTTTCAAAAACTCGTCACAGTTTGCAGTAGTATGTCTGTTGGTAAAATGTTCGTTTTTTTATTTTATCTTACTAATGAGACTTAGTACAGTTAATTCCAAAATACCTACTTCAAAATTCATTACATTGCAAAGTTTTACGTATTTTAAATCCTGATGTCACAATTTAATCTAAAAATAAATTCTTTAAAAAAATATGATCAGTATAAAACACTGACTTGTGGTGTTTTGTAAGGTGAAATCAATAAGTAGTTCCTCGTTTATCACAGGGTTTAGGGGACCACGCCCCCCGAGATAAGTGAAAAACCGTGAAGTAGGGATACAGTAATCTTAAGTTCAAGTTTCACTCCCAATCTCCCACCTTCTGTGTAAATAATTTAAATTTAAATATTGTAATATAAAATAAACAATAAATAAATATATAAATAAATAAATAAACAATCCATGTTTATTTAAAATATTACAGTATTTAAATTTAAAATGTAGAGAAGAGAAGCGCAGCAGGACAGCAAAGGGTTAACCCTTCACGCAGATGATGCAGCACGGAGCAGAAATATATTTCTTGATCAATTGCACAGTAACAACTGAACATAGAAGTTCTACAATGATAAAAAATAACTTTTAACAAATTTTGTGATCATGACAATTTTATCATGTGGCGTACTTTGAATTGTAAGTGGAAGACAAAAGTCGATAGGTGCAATTGGACAGCAAAGGGTTAATCCTTCCTTCTGCAGCATGGATCAGAAATGTGGGCGTGGCAGCCACAGGTGGCAGAGCGGAGATCATGACAGGCTGCAGAGGGAGCTTCGCCCTTCACCTGTGGGCTGCACAAAGGTGCCGCAGGTGCTAAATCATACTTTTTTTTTTTGCTAAATCGTTTAAAATAATTTATTTTAAATGAACAATCCATGCCGCTTGTGTGGCTCATCCATCAATCAGCCAATTGTCCTGTCCACTCTTACTGTGAAAAACTGCGAAAGAGCGTGTTCCCGAAAGTTGAATCGCAAAGTCGCAAGGGCCTACTGTACCTATTTTGATATTTGCAATAATTTTATACATTTATGTAATTAAAATTAACAATATTTTAAATTAGGGTCTTTTGTACAGTTGACAAGTCACTGTTTTATTACCCAGATGAGAAATTATTTTGTTTTTATAGCCTAAATATGTGCCAAACCAATAATCCTGAGGCTGCAGGTTCGAGCCCAGGTTACATTATGAAGGGCTTTGGTGTAAAACAATAGCCAAATATTTTGTCCAAGTTGTCTCGTTGTGGCAGCCCCTGCAGAATGGAGCAACTGAACAAATAATAAATTTAAAAAAGTGCAACAGCAAGACCTACTTCTTTATTTTTGACTAACTGATTTGTTTCCCGCAGTAGTTGCAGGACTTCAGAGAATTATAGTTTTAAGAGTATGAGCGGAGATGCAAGCAGAAACACAGAACTAGTGAAAGAAGAGCGTCACTTTGCCGTGCTGCTGTGGCTTGTTTGAGGTTTTATGTGTCTCTCCGTGTGCCATTGTCAGGATGAACACTTGCAGTAATAAGCTCCTATGTGATCCCTCAGCAGTTCCACTCTGTGCCAGCACATTAAAACCAGCCCACAGGAGAATAATGGCATGTGCCCTTACACACTCGTGGATCAAACTTGAGGGTAGTGGACAAATGAATTGATTTGTCACAGCTACAGTAAAAAACATTTTGTACTTTTACTTTTCTCAGATCCACATTTCCCTGAAGGCAGACTCTTCATACTATTTTCAGCCTCGAGTGCATTTGATGGTATCCATTAATTGTTCTTCTCTCTGATTTAAAGCTTTTACTGCTCTGGGTTGTGCTAAATTTGAAGCCACATGATTGCTACCACAGGATTTTAAAGATTTTGCTCAGGTGTTGTATTTTTATTTATTTTATGTTGCTTTTACGTCGTCAAAAAAGGATAGTGACCTACCTTTACCTTGCTGTGAAACATTTTTGAATTCTGCGTTACAGAACAAATAGGAAAATAAAAACTTTAGAAAACAGTTGTGCCCCTTTTTATAGTTGATGGAACACAGTCTATAGATAGAAATTAAAATATAAAAACAAATGCTTGCTTAACTGTTGCAGTTAATGACTGCCTGAACTGCAATCCACGGAAATCAACAGATGCTTGGCATCTTCCCTGGTGAGATGCCGCCATGCCTAAAGTGCAGCCATCTTAACTTATTGCTTGTTTAGGGACCACTGTTTAGTGAGGGAAACACCTGCTTACTTGAGTTGAGATGATTGAGCAGCCAAGAATATTGTCCTGTTGATTGGGAGCTTTAAATGAAAGATAAACATTCAGCATTGTTCAACAATCACGGCATTTTGGCAAAAACTACGGTGGCCCTGAGGTTTAAGTGAATGACATTTGAAAAAACAGAATTGAATTAAGCCAAACTAGAAGTGGCCAAACTGAAAGTGGTGAAAACCGGAAGTGGCCAAACTAGAAGTGGCGGGGAAAACTTTTTATTTTATTATATGTTTTTTATGATTTTTTAAAACTTTATTTATAAAACACATGAACAAAAGAACAAATGATACTGTAATCTCAAATTACAAAATGATACATCTAAATGTGAAGAATCCTCTGTCATACTTCCTAAGGTCAACATTTCAACTCAACTCAACTTTATTTTGGTTAATTAAAAACATTACAAAAAATGGGAAAACGGTATAAAATGGTAATCAATAATTTACCTTTGTAAAAAGGAATAGGCCGAAGCCAAGGCTTGTACTTGCCTACCCTATTCATAGACTCGGCAGTCTACATAATGACAGATATCTACAGAACTGTCCACATACAGTATATACATAAGTACATTTGCACAAACAATTTGACATATTATACAGATCAAATTTTAATTTAAGAAACATTATTTGAAACAGAGAAGTAGCAAAATGTACCAAAATGTAAACAAAGATATTACAATTTTTAATTTGAAATTTTATTTAATTTCGTTTTTTTTTTCCTTCACCACTTCCCGTTTGGCTTAATTTTCAGTAATTTCGCGTTTTGAAATGTAATTCCGTTTTTGCGAATGTTGTTCGTTTAAATCTCAGGGCCACCGTAAAAAATCTCAGTTTTTCATGTCAGTTGGATTTCTGTTTAAAATTAAATCTTCTGCTACTTATGGACAGCAATAAAGATGATACTTGTTGTGAAAGTAAAGGCACACAAATTATTACTATTTAAAAATTCAGACCTGCATGAGCTAACAAACAGTGCATGTTACTTTGTAAGTCCACCAGCATAGCCGGAAGCTCAGATCAAGCCATTTCAGTTGCACCAGCAGAATAGTCATGATATATTGAGATTCTTTTTATGTTGCCTGTGAGGGTATAATTAATAAAAGAGCATTAATCATTTTGCAGGCTGAACATGGAGAGCTCATTCCTCCAGTTTGCCCCTTGACAAGCGTCCCGCAGGCTCACTACTCACACCCTCACCGCCCCCGCCCTCCCAATATACTCACCCCGTCACATTTTGCCTCCTTTATTGAATGCCAATTAAGCAGATAAATTAGCAGGGTTCAAAGATTAATTAAAAAACCTGCTGGTTTCTGTGGGTGATGAAAAAGTTTTTGCTGCATTTTTTCCCCTCCCAGTTTCATAAAATATCTTAATGGTCTTTTTAGCTCAGAGGGTATTTACTAGAGCAGGGGTGTCAAAGTCAAATACACCGAGGGCCAAAAAAAACAAATTTGCTACAAGCCAAGGGCGGGACTGGTTTAATGTTTATTATAAGGGGGTGATATAATATTTTTTTCTTCTTTCTCTATTCCGCTCATTCTCAATCAGTTCATCTGGACAGTTTCTTTTTAGTAGAAACGTTTCACCCTCACTCCAGAGGGCTTCGTCAGTCAGAGCAGTCCAAAGCAAACTGAAGCTACCCCACCAAGTAAACAACTTAAGTGGACCAACCAGTTTGCTGTAGCCAAGATGGTTTCTGGGGGCTTGTCCCTCGTCGACTCCTCCCAGGCAGGCAGACATGTCCAAAGTGGTTCAAGACCAGAAAGTTCACTCTCAATAGTCCAGGTGTTTAGTGTAAAATACTTCCACACAGCAGACATGTTACGATGAAAAGTTTGCCAGCTGTTTGCTAAAGTACTACTCACAGTGAGTCTGCACGCTGTAGCTGGCTGCAAACTATGAAATGGATTTCCTGAATGTGACATGAGGCGGGTCTTGTTACTCTGTGTTCATGAGACACAACTCCGGATCGGATTGGCCCCATCCCTACTACCGTTGCATTGTGGGGAATGTAGTGTTTGTTTGGGAAAAACACCAGCGGGCGGCTGTGGCCTGCAGGCCGTTTCTAATAGTAATTAAATATCATCCAGGGGGCCATAGATAATTCATTTGCGGGCCAGATTTGGCCCGCAGGCCTTGAGTTTGACATATGTGTACTAGAGGAACTGTAGTCGGAGGAATTTAGGTCACTTTGCCCCTGGTTGGGACTCATGTTTATGCTTCTGTGACAAATGCAGCAAAACTGCTTGAATCTGATTACTTATCAACAAATTTACATTACTGTTTATATTTAAAAGTAGCTACATTTAAAATTATTATCAAATCAGTGACATTACTTGGAGCTTTTTTCTCCTACCACTAGAGGGCAGCATGGCTCCACATCTTCAAGTACTTGAAACCCACAGGAGGACATTTTTTTCTCTCACTCTGTTCATTCCAACCATCTCTTTGTGAGAGAGTGCTTCTGATAAACATCCTCCTCCATTCTAATCATCATGTCATTCCCTAGCTTTTAGTGCTCTGTCCGGCCTTCACTCTATCCCCTGATGTCTCTCACATGAAAGACCTCTTTGTGATGCCGAATTAAAGTAGCATGAAGATAATACTCCCAATAACACGCAGATACTGCCTATCCAGCCTATCAGATGTGATTGCATGGCCTCAATAGAAGCAGTGTTGTTTGATTTCGTTCTTCTGTTCAGAGTTGGGGTGCAGTGTGCAGTTTTTATTGCTGCAGCCTTGCTACTTTTATTTCAAGGACTAATTATTACTTCCATTATATTCTGCTGATGTAGCCTGTGACTTTAACAAAGGGACATAGTTAGAAATTAATTTACCCCATAGAACAGGATCTGATGTAAAAGGATCTTAGCGGTAATGGAATAATAAATGTTGTTTCATCTACATTTTTTTCTTCTTGCTAATGAATCAGTTGCACCATAAATTATAGGGTTCAAAGTTTGACATTTTAAAATGCTTTTATTTGGAATAATTCTTTGAGTTTAAGTGTATGACTGTTTTGCTCCCCAGTATCATGTATGTCTGCATTTACAATCAGAATTTAGTAACACAGCATTTCCTTTTCTTTTCTTGGATGCAGCTATTGAATCATATGCAACCAACCATATACAGTATACTGTACAGTATATGATTTATAAGCTACTTAAATATGTTTGTCAAAAATTTGGAATTTCACTTTACTGTTTGTGTGTTTTTAGGAGGATATGAACCTCAATGAAGAACGCAAAGCTCCTCTGCGTGGAAAGGACTTGAGCACCAAACGCGAGATGGTGGTCCAGTACATCTCAGCAACTGCCAAATCTGTAAGTGAAAGAAGTAGTCTTTTTAATCTGGACCGGGCTATATACAGGTAGTCACCGTCTTACGAGCGAGTTCCATACCTACGGGCCGTTCGTAAGTAGAAAATTCGTAAGTAGGATCACAAATTATTATTATTATTTTTATAAATAAATAGATGTACAGTACTGTACAGTCACCAAGCACTTAGCCTATCCTAACACAGTTTTTAAAGATGAAGGAACGAGTTGAATTGTCTCCCTTTCACATAAAGGGAGCTAGCTCCCTTTATGTGAATGGTGCCTGCTAGGGAGGAGGGAGACAATTCAACTCACTCCTTAACTATGTTAGGATAGGCTATGTGCTTCGTAACTGTACAGTACTGTACATTTATTTATTCATTATAAAAATAATATTTATTTATTTTTTTTTTTATTTTTTTTTTAAATGAGATGCATATTCGTAAGTCCGGAACCTTGTGTGTCGATGCGCTTGTAAGTCGAGGACTACCTGTATTTGAAATGGTTTGGTCTAAGAACTAAATGAAAATAATTGTAGACATAATGTAACTGAATCATCAGCTTCATGGCTTGCTTTGTCATTTGTGCTTCTCATCCTCTTATGTTTTCTCACTCTTCATGCTTGGAGATCATTTCGTTGATTGCACTTTACATTTTTTATTCCTTGTTTCCTCTATGGTCAAAAATCTGGCTCTGGAGCCACATGTGGCTCTTTGGTCCCTCTGCAGTGGCTCTAAGTTTTGACCAAAACTAACATAAAACTGAACTTTATTGGTTGTTGCACCAACAACAAGACGTGGCTAATGTTAGCAGTTTTCCAGTCATTTATTTTGCCAATATGTGAATGATAGTACTAACACCAGGAGTATAACTTGTTGACCACATCATGCTACTAGTTTGTTAGCCACTTCTTTTAGCTCACTTCCAGTCTTAATGTTGTGATCTTTTCAAATCCACCAAATGTTTTGCGTGGAATACCTTTAAGGCAACTTGCTGAGAAGAAATATGGTGAGTCAACTTGATAATAAAAATTGATAATAAAAATTAAAGAAAAAAAACAAAGTCAAATGGAAGTATTTATTTTAATTTTAAAATTCAATTACGCTTCCAACAAGCTGGCCTAATTTTTAACTTTATGCTTTATTACTTCATAATAAGATACTTTATAAATTGTTGCTACAATTAAAAAGAAAACCCACATAAGCTTGCATACTTGTGTTTCAATTTTTATATAATTGGTAAAAAAATATTTTTTCTTCTTTACATAAATTCAGTCTTTTCTTTTGCCCTAAAATATAAAAACATCAATAAATATTAATAATAATTTGATGTTTTTGTTTCATAATATCACACCTACTGGCTTGAAGTGGCCCATGGGCCACCAGTTGATATTTTATGTAGTGTGCAAAGGGGAAGAAATGGCTTTTTTGATCATAAAGGTTGCAGACCCCTGCTCTAGATGCAAATTTTACAGTTATTCCATCCAGATTTTGTTACTCACTAAAAACATTTGGTGCATGAGGAAACTAGGAGCACTTTGACACCAGGGTAGTTTGAGGGGTTGATGTTGCCACACATTTGTAACTGACAAAACTAGTGAACACCTCAGGACTTGCTCTCTTCAGTTCCCAAAACACCCACAGGGTGTTGTTAAAAAATGACATGATGCATGTTTTTGGCACCACCAGGCTAACAAAATCCCTTTTATTAAGGCACTGCTTTCCACAGATGTGACATGAACTAAACCTGTGTCATGCACAATTTACCTCATATCTGTAATATTTTGGGATGGAAATGAGATTGGGTTGGACCTGGTGACATAAACAGGTCACTTTGAACGCATCACTAGTCTGAACTGCTGAAGTCATGATAATATACAGACACACTCACTGCTCTGGCAAATCTGACAAATTCTCTTAATAAATGAATAATATGCGGTCCAAATTTGTTTCCCTATAGGGTAACCCAGAAAAATAGTTTCTGCAGCAGTTATGGTTTTGAACCCAGTGAACAACAATTTCTTTTTTGTTTAAAAGCAGTCAGATGCAGCTGAGTATCTGCACTTTGTTTGACCTTGTTAAAGTGTTTTCAGTCTGTTACAACTGCAGTTTTGTTTCTTACAAAATTCTAACTCGGAATAAAAATAATTATGGCAATATACTATAGCAACACATGAAAATATGGTTAATCTAGAAGGACTTTTGTCTGATGATGCAGCTT
>JBBPBX010011083.1:0-18427 GCA_038048925.1 Garcialebias charrua | reverse complement strand
AAGCACTTAGCCTATCCTAACACAGTTTTTAAAGATGAAGGAATGAGTTGAATTGTCTCCCTTTCACATAAAGGGAGCTAGCTCCCTTTATGGGAATGGAGCCTGCAGGGAGGAGGGAGACAATTCAACTGACTCCTTCATCTTTAAAAACTGTGTTAGGATAGGCTAAGTGCTTGGTGACTGTACAGTACTGTACATTTATTTTATTAAAAATATACAGTACTGTATATACAGTATTTTTATTTTTTTTATTGTTTTTTTTATAAATAGATAAATGTACAGTACTGTACAGTAGGGGTGGGCGATAGGGCTCAAAAAATATATTGTGATATTTCAGAGCATTATCACGATAACGATAAATTTCGTGATATAACCCCCCACAAAAATCAAATGTATTTATTTGACAAAATTAACTTAACATGTTGCTTTGCAGTATTATATAAAATTTTAAAAAACAACAAGGGGTAATTTTACTGAAATTACTTTATTTAGTAAAGTATTTAGTCTCCAAGTAAAACTACACCTGCACTTTAGTTTTTGTGGTGGTTTTTTTAATCTATATTTTGTGCAGACTTTTTCAATCTAAATAACAGATCATTTTTAAAGTTTTTTTTTTTTCAGAGATTACCTGGCTAACATCAGTCTGTCAGGAGATGTGGCAGAGTGAAGAAATATGTTTATAAAAAATGTTACATACAGCTCCTTTAAATGAGCTGTAACTTCTACAAGTTGATCAGCTGACCTTCATGTTTCAGCTTCATCATGCAGGAACGTGTCATATGCTTCCTCTGATTCATTTTTTTAACTGAACTGTCTCTGATGGAGTGATGTGGAGCCGCGCGTGTTTACACAGTTTACAGCGGGGACACGCTGCTCCGAGCAGCACCGGAGCAGCTCGGTGCTGCTCGGAGCGGAGCGGCGGGGGAGGAGGGGACAGCTGTCTGTGCCTGCAGGGAGGAGAGAAGTTGAGACGCGCGCGTTGTTTTTAACATTTTAGCAGTAACTAATTAGCGTTTTACACCAGTAGACTGGTGGAGGGGAGGTGCGCAGTTGCTCGGGTGTTAAGGGGCGGGGCGCCCTGACGTATTACGTCATGAAATTAGCATATCATGATATAAGGTTTTTGCCCGGGCAAGCTTTTTATACCGGTATTACCGGTAACGATATGATATGGCCCAGCCCTACTGTACAGTCACCAATCACTTAGCCTATCCTAACACAGTTAAGGAGTCAGTTGAATTGTCTCCCTCCTCCCTGCAGGCTCCATTCCCATAAAGGGAGCTAGCTCCCTTTATGTGAAAGGGAGACAATTCAACTCATTCCTTCATCTTTAAAAACTGTGTTAGGATAGGCTAAGTGCTTGGTGACTGTCCAGGACTGTACATGTATTCATTTATATATATATAAAAAAAATAAAAAAATCTTTATTTTTTTTATTTTTTTTAATGAGATGCATACTCGTAAGTCCGGGACCTCGTAAGTAAGAGCGCTCGTAAGTCGGGGACTACCTGTAGTAAGTGTTTGTGTTTACAACTGTAATTATTAGCTTTACTGTGCACATTTTTCTTTTAAACCAGAGGTGTCCAAAGTGCAGCCCGGGGGCCATTTGTGGCCCTTGGAGTGATTTTGTGTGGCCCACAACTGCATTTAAAGATGGTATAATTTTGGCCTGTAGGCCTAAGAGATTTAGTGATGGCCATTTTTAAAATAATTTTTAGGTTTAACTGCAAAACTGAAAAAGTCTCAAAATGGGCAATATTAAGTTTAATACAATGTTTTGGCAATAAATCAAT
This sequence comes from Garcialebias charrua, assembly GCA_038048925.1. Taxonomy (NCBI): domain Eukaryota; kingdom Metazoa; phylum Chordata; class Actinopteri; order Cyprinodontiformes; family Rivulidae; genus Garcialebias; species Garcialebias charrua. The sequence continues at coordinate 16,634 of JBBPBX010011083.1, read as the reverse complement.
ACAATCAAATAAATTAATTAACAGCAAAACAATTACAAATTTCTCAAAATGTAAAATATTAAGTTTAATACAATATTTTGGCAATAAATCAATAAAATAAAATAACTTAACAGTAAAACAGATTAAACAAAAATCTAAAAATCAGCAATATTAAGTTTAATACAATATTTTGACAATAAGTCAATGAAATCAAATAAATTAAATTATAAAAATAAGTATTATCAAACATTATTGTTTCTGAAACTTTTAATGTTTTGGACCTACAATCATTTAGAACACCTTCTCCACCAAAATTTGTAAATTTTGTTCAATCTCCAAAATATTGTTTTACAAAAAATCCCAAAAATATGTACACTTTTTATTATTTATTTATTTATTTAATTAAATCACTTTTTTATGGCTTGCCACTCCTTTAATCTTCAAGGTTTAGGTCTACATACGAACATGTTTGCACACCCCTGTTTTTTTATTTATTTAACCTAAGCTTTTTTTTTTTTGCACGAACAACAAGTGGTAACACTTCAAATTTACATTCATTCTATCTCTTACAGCTAAACATGCATTCCACATTATAAGTTGACAAATGAAAAAGAGATAGTGATACTATCAACAGATAAAATCATAGAACAATGAGTTGACATCCCTGTTTTAAACTCTATTAAAATATTGTCCATGTGTATTTTTAGTTTTAGCTTAGTATTAACAAAAAAAAGATAAATTATTTCATTTTGTACAGTTCATATTATATCAGTCAAACAAAAAGAAGCTGAAAATTAATAACTAACAGGTTTGGCAGTTGTCCATCAATGTATGATGAAGGAAATTATGGACAACTTTATGAGGTGATATTCAGATCTTTTTTTAAAAAGGAGAAAGTAATTTCTTTCTCCATTGTTTCCTGAACATGGTAGCTCTCCCTTGACATAATCATTTATTACCTTCCTCATTGTTATGGTAATTAACTGGCATTATTGATAATGATGATTATCTGAGATGATTGAATTCCTCACAGGGCCCATTATGCTTTGTGAGCTCAGATATTTTATTCAAATGAATAACACAATCCCCGTAGTGAAAGGACAGAGGACAAAATGTGATGTCTGTCTGCACCCTGCTATCACGTTTAATAGGACTGATGGAGGGGTGGGGGTTGAATGTCAGGGATGAAGTACTTGTTCATGCAGATTCATGCAACACTGCTCACACAGTTACAATAAAGAATACTTGTACACACACATGTCTCATAGTAATATTACATGTAAAATGACTTATTTCAGTGTAATAGTTTTGAGGAGATTTGCATGTATGACAACAAGGTGTGCATCTAACCAATCTGTGCATTGAGAGACTTTGTACATACAACTGTAACCATAAGAGAGACAGGAGCAGACATTTCATCTTACTGTCTAAAGTATATTTAAATTAGCTACAGAACTTAGTAGTATTTTAAATATTTTTAGACGATAAAGCCATCCTAACTTCACATGCTATAACAAACAATTTTACTGGTTTTATATTTTCAAATTGTTTAAGTCCAAGTAGTGAAAGTTGAATTTATTGGGGACTGTCTATTAAACGCCCTCACCTATTATTATCCACCTGACAAGGGTTTCTTAACTTTATATCTTATCTTCCATCAACTTTAATGCAGTCCAAACCGCAATGTGTACCCCCACAAATTTTATATCAAAACGACTGACTTGGCACCGTGATGTGTGCTATTACTTTCATTCGCATTTCGAGTTACTATAGCAATGTAATTTGCAAACAAATGTGCTTTTTTCTATTAGTAATTTTTCATAAACTGGTTGCAAATCAATTATACAATAGGGCCACCTGAGTGACAAAGGAAAAATATCAGCCAGATATTAAGCTGAAATTTGGTGTGATGGTAGCTGAGACTAATACCCCATAAATAATGAATAAAAAAAAAAAAATCCAAGATGGCCACCAAAGCTAAATTTGAATGGATCAGCTATTTTTACACACACATAGCTGAAATTTAGTGAGGTTATAGCTGAGTGTTCCCCATCACATACTGAATCCAAAAAAATATATATACCGTAAATAAAAAATAATCCAAGATGGTCACATAGCTTAAAAGACAAAATTACTTTAACTCATTGATATTTTGCCATTTAAGGCTGAAATTTGACGTAGTGGTAGCTGAGAGTGAACCCAAACACATAGTACTGTCAAATTAAACATTTTAAATGGCTGACCCATGGCAGTCCCTATCAGTTTCTCCAGGAACTTTCTTGTTGCTTGATATTGCTTCATGAACCTTTTATATATAGCAAAACTCTCAACTAATCCAAAAAATACTCCAAAAGTTTGATGTTTTCTTGTTAATTGGGGAACAATTTAGTTTTTGAAAAGCAACTTTAGATGTATTTATTAGTCATTTTAGAAACCCACAGTTACTCTGTCTTGTGTGACAAAACATGTCCAAGCTATGTGTTAAAAAGACTTGCATGTTGCCAGTTATGTTGGTGTTTGGTGTGGATGAGCATGCACTTTGGGCCGACTGTAAAATGTTTCTTTGGAAATCTAAACCTGAGTGACTGTGGGACTGGTGCTTTTGTAACATTTTGGGTCATTCTTCTACGTGCTGGTGAAGATTCTCAGTCGTCCAGGACATGATAAAATCAAAAAAGGCGTTCAATACAGGATCAACTGGACTTTATTTGTTGCAGAAAACGTTTCGACTTCTGTCCAGAAGTCTTTTTCAATTCTGAATGAATGAAAGCTTTCATTCATTCAGAATTGAAAAAGACTTCTGGACAGAAGTCGAAACGTTTTCTGCAACAAATAAAGTCCAGTTGATCCTGTATTGAACGCCTTTTTTGATTTTGTCATTCTTCTACCTTACTGTGGCCTTTTTGGGGTGTGGGTGTGTTTGTTCCTTCTGAAGTCTACAATCATCTCCTTTGTCTTCTTCATACCGATGTGAAGGTTATTGTCCTTGCACCAGCTCTCCAGGTGTTCCACCTCCTGCCTGTAGCTGGACTCATTACTGATCATTACTGATCTGCAGGCAGTGACTTGCAATGCATTAGGTAATGTTGTGCTGGGAATCCTTGGTTTCCACCATTCATTAGACTGTTACTGTAATATGTCAAATTAAACTAAATATTCTGATACATGCTCAATAATCCAGGTAGAAAAATCTAACAAGGTTAAGTCAGGTCCTCTGGACGAGTTCTTCTTGTTGAAACGTTTTGTCTTTTATTCAAGACTTCCTCAGTCTAGACCAGGGCTATTCAGCTGGTGGCCTTCGGGCCGGAAATAGTCCGTGGGTTACTTCAATCCAGCCCACTTCATAAAAAAAATAAAAAAAAATAATCTATATATATTTTTTTTGTGTTCTGGGTTTGAGTTTTGGGTATTGCATTTATAATTCAATGCAATAAAATAAAAAAAAATAAAAAGGTACCAGATCATTGTAAACGTTGGTTTATTTACATAATGATTTTAATCGCTGGATGTCCGGCTCCCGAGCTGTTGGCTTTCAGAAACTGTGAAACTGTGACCCCCTGAGCAGTCTTGTTGAATAGCCCCGGTCTAGACAAGAAGTCTTTTGGATAAAAGATGAAACGTTGCAACAAGAAGAATCCATCCAGAGGACCTGACTAAATGCCCCCTCATAGCTCTGCGTTCGGCCGTACGCCGCACTACACCGTACATACGCCGTACGTACGCAGAGGCACAAGCGTACCATGTACGTCAATCAGTTCAGTAGGCGTGTCAGCAAATGACCAATCAGCGAACGCTCTGCGCTGTGAATTTGGAGCGAAAACGCGAGAACGAACGTAGAGCTGTGCGGGCAAACGCGCACACACAGAACGCGCGCTTAGTACGGCGTACGGCCGAACGCAGAGCTATGGGGGGGCCTTTAACCTTGTTAGATTAAGTTCCAGTTTAAGTCAAGTTTATTGTCATTCACATCACATGTGGTAAATGAGGCGGAACAAAATTATGTACTGTACTCAAGGTCCCAGTTACACCTAAAATTAGCAAAAATATAAAGTGTAAAAATAAACAGTATACAAGGATCTAAGATATATGCTAAACAAATGCCAAACGGTACGCTAACCGATCTAAGATTTACAAATTATTAACTAATTATTGTTACGAACGTAAGGGTTACAAACCCTTTAAAACAACCAACTTTCCTTATACTGTCATGAAAGTACAACACTGCAAAAATGTTTCAAGAACAAGTTAAAAACCTCAATACCAAGGCTGAAAAGTGACCTCCATATTCTATATCTAATTGGTTGAGCATATGTTGGACGTGTATAATAAATCCAGTTTATGGAGGCTTCACCTTGCTTTTTACAAGATTTCAATATTTAGGTGCCAGATATAGTTTCTCAAAAGTCTTGAGGGGACACTGCCTTGAGGTATCACGGTGGTTGGAGCCAAATAGGAAAACATTTTCAATATTTGGCAGGAAGTCATCATTTTATGGCTGATTGAACTTTATCCATCACTAATTCTCGTTAGCATATCACATTTGCTTTTGACGAGCTGTCTGGAAAAAAGTTTTTATAAAAGTACCTTGTTTGCTCTTGCAAAATACAAGTTTTCAAAATAAAATCAAAGCTTTCTCCCAGTCTCTCCTTTCTCTTGTGATGCTACCCCTTTTTCACAGGTTCTGGGCTAAATTAAGAACTCTTCTCATTTTTTTTTACTTGGGGTAGCACAGCAGGGGTCTAGCAAATTATCTCCAAGACAAAATGGAATGCCTGTTTCTAAAAGAATTCTGTATTGACCCAGTTCATTTGAATATGAGTTGTACTTTAGTATAATCCAGTTCAGCTTTTGAAGAAGTATTTCTTTGAATGTCTTTGACCATCAGCGTTGCATAAACAGTTGTCTTCCTTTTCACTCTTGTTTTGTATTCTTTGCTCTGTCTAACTGTGTGCTAACACAACATAAACTGCAATATTATCATTCTTCTACTAATACAAATAATACATGCTCCAACAATATTGTTTAAATGTGCATATGCTTTGTTTTATATAAGAAAGATGTGATGTAGTCTTTAAAAAGGGGATTGCTAATAATACAGTAGCACTATTTTTGAAATACCAGTTTATTTATTGAGTCATCATTGTGTAACGTTTGTTTTTATGAGTCATACATTTTCAGAGAACACACAGGCCCTTACCTAATTATTCTAAAGTTGCATGCAGTTATTACTACAAAGATCATATAATGATTGTATTAGTTTTGCGAGGATACCCTATATGACCCTATATTTGTGTGATAGTAGCTCGTTACTATTTTTGCTATCTGCCACATGATGTTAAATTCAATGTACTGATTTGCCAGAAAAAAAAAAACAATTTCTCCTCAAGTTCTTTTCTGATGAACACACTAAAGATAATGTTTGTTGTTTAAATAAGCTGCATATAGGATTAAAATCTACAACTTCTAAATTGTATTTTTTTTTTTACTGTTAAAGAATTAGAGTTATTAAATAGAATTATTAGAAGAATTGTGTTTCAATTTTAGACAATAACACATAGCTTTTCCTATCTTATTTTTTATATTGGGTTTAATCTTTTGGTAGACTGTTGGAAAAGATAAGCATCACTTGTGTTTGGGAGTTACAAATAAAGAAGTTTCAAGAGATTTTTTATTTTTATTTTTACTTCTTCAAAAAAAGGAAAAAGAAGAATAAAAAAAACAAGGTTCTCAGTGTGACCTGTAACTTTCTGCAATCAAAATGCAATTCCCCAGAAGCATGTTGCAGAGAGAAGCTCAGCCACAGATTAGAATACATTTGCTGTGCTAACAGACACCTTCCCACTGTGAAACAAGTCCCACAGTTGCAGTAATGAAAATCGCTTCTGCTACCTGCCACTATTGACAGATAACAAGGTTAAACCCTGGGAATTGTGCTGACTGCAAGGGTTCAAGGTAGTTCTGCCACACAAATTTGACATTTGAAGACCAATGGTAATGGCAACAGATTGATTTCAGGCAGGAGGGACCTTCTAGGTTCTGCGCTCACAGTAGCCATCACCCTCCCAACCATCACATCAGTATGTTAAATTAATTATTTTTTATATTCTTGTACATGGTATGCAAGTTATTTTATTTTAAAGTTCAAATGCGGTTTCATTTATTAATGTGATGACATTAACAATGCCAAATATGAAGAAATTGCAGCGACACAGACATTATCTTTACGATGCAACAATAATTGTGAGTTCTCTTGTTGGCTTTTATCAGTTTGAGTCATGGTGTGTGCTTTAGTTGTGTGTAGGATTTTTGTGATGTTACACAGGCGCTAATGCTTTAACATGTAATGGATAATTTTCTAGCTTACTAATGATTGTGCTGTTTGTGTCTTTTTGCACAATAACCTTCTCCGCTGATCGCTGCATGCAGATAACTGGGAGCAAAGTTGCGGTAAGTAGCCTATTATTTATTTGGCTTTTAAATCTGTGTCCTTATGTATTTCTGATCTTTTTCCAAATCCTGGTCTCACACACACACACGCACACACACAATTTTCTTGCAAAAAGAAATTAAGATAATTTTTCATGACTTAAATTGTAGTTTAAATTGTTGAAGTTACTGATTAGTAATAAAAAAGAAGACACATTGTGCATGTGAATTGTGGCCCTTTGGGGATTGTGATTTTGAACTGAACACAAATTAAATTATTTTACTACTCTATTATTACTCTAATATTTCTGCTCTTGCTTTTTAAATAGATTGTTGTGTACTCCCTATTATAGGATCAATAATACGTTTTACTGATGCAAATTTCACTTGTTCTTTTTTCAGAAGTTGGTTTTAACCATTTATGAAACTCAACACATATTCAGTTTTATCCACATAATAAGACCCACTCATTGCATGTGTGTGGACAAAATGAACTTACTAAACCACAGTGAACACTTTCATTCTATGAAACAATTCTGTTTACTGTACTATATTGAATAAAATAAGGCATTTATTGCTAATTTTTTTAATTAGTTGTAAACATTGTTCTGTGGAAATTTGAGTTAGAGTAGTATTTATTGTCATTTCAAATTTTTGTGTGAATGTTTATGAAGCATCACTATTGTGATCCATTTTACTTCGGTACTTTTTTCGGCGCGTTACTCGTCCCACAGTTTTCAAGCTATTTCAACAAATCTTGTATTAAAACGTTCAACTCTTTCAGGACAATCCTGCTGTGGCTTTTGGTATTGATGCAGCTTTAGCTTTTTGAAATATTTAGCCTCTTCTTCCATTTTTTCCTCATAGAAAATGAAATGAGCTAATTTTACAGCCTTCAAATCTTTACATGTGTTTACAACCTTTTACTGCTCCTTTCACATTTTGTTCTGGTTCAGCTTCTTTTAGCTTCCTTCTGCAAATTTAATCATTCTTTCAGCTAATTTTAGGTGTTTTTTCAGCTGTTTTGTGATCTTTTCTAATTTGTTCTGCTACTTACAACATTTTTGTGCTTCTTCTAACTCCTTTCTGCTAATTTCAGTTTATGCTCTTTTCAGCTTATTTTAGCGATTTTCAGCTTTTTCTACTATTTCATTTACTTTTTAGCTGTTTTTATGCTTTTTATACCTTTATTTATTTATTTTTTAGCTTTTTCAGCTAATTTCACATTTTTTAACACTCTTTTCAACTTTTTTCAGTCTAGTTTACCGTATTCGTCGGAGGAAAATACGCACCGGTATTTAATACGCTTTGTCCAATTATTAACAATAAACAAGAAAAAAACGTAAATAATACGCTTTGGTGTTTAATACGCGTCATTGCCACGCGACGCGTCAGCGCCTCATTTGCCCTAATTAAGATGGCGGCGACAGTAGCAAGCGAGTACGAAGATCTTCACAAGGAAACACGGTAAAACAATTATTTCTTTGCGAGAAAAAATATATTTCTTAGCTGACTTTATAGCAGACGTGCTCCTGAGCTTAACGAAATGTTCAAATCAGCTGGATAAAAAAAAAAAGTTTGCCGAATTTTAGGCAGGCGGTTCGGACCGGACGCTTTGTTTCTTTAAATTTAGCTAAATAAACGCTTAAAAAATATATTTCTTAGCTGACTTTATAGAAGACGTGCTCCTGAGCTTAACGAAATGTTCAAATCAGCTGGATTAAAAAAAAAAGTTCGCCGAATTTTAGGCAGGCGGTTCGGACCGGACGCTTTGTTTCTTTAAATTAGCTAAATAAACGCTTAAAAAATATATTTCTTACCTGACTTTATAGCAGACAGTCCCCTGAGCTCAACCAAATGTGAAATCAGCTGGATTTAAAAATCTGCGGTGTGGTTTATGAGTTACGGTATCTTGCTAACAAAAACGCTACATCCATAGCAAGGGGCGGGCAGCGACAGAGTCAGTCCGACCAGAGGAGGCTTTTTTCGGACACATGAGCTAGAAACGTCTGGAAGTGGCCCTCTTCCTCTTCGCTCTCTGAGTCCTCTGCTGCTGCCCGTAGCGCCCATAGCGGCCGAAACTGGTACTGCACCATTTTTGCCCAAAATGTAAAACGGCGAATCAGAGCGAAAAATGGGTCTAAAAATATGGGAAAAAAATCCATAATTAATACGCTTCGGTGTTTAATACGCAGGACATTCAAATGAGCAAAAAACCCACGTATTATAGACCGGTTTTTACGGTAGTAAAAATGTGTTCTCCACTTCCTTCCGGTAATTCTGCTTCTTTCTGCCTTTTTAGCTACTACTTTTCAGCTGTTTAATTTTTGTTGCTAATTTCAACTTTTTTCAGATAATTTATACTTTTTTGTGCCAGTTTCTGCTTCTTTCAGCATCTGGGCAAACGTGTTCTGCTTTCTTCTGCTACTTTAAGCTTGTTCTACCCTTTCAGCTACAGTTTTAGCTTTTTTTTGTTGTTGCTAATTTCAGCTTTTTTCAGATAAATTCAAGTTTTTCATGGCAATTTCTGCTACTTTCAGCCTAATTACTGTAACTTATTTCTGCTAATTTAAGCTTGTTGTAATGCTCCTTTCAGCCTAATTATGCTGGTTTCAGCCATTTCTGATATTTCAGCTACTATTGAGCTATTTTTATGCTAATTTGTGATTTTTCATGGCAATTTCTGCTACTTTCAGCCTAATTACTGTAACTTATTTCTGCTAATTTAAGCTTGTAATGCTCCTTTCAGCCTAATTATGCTGGTTTCAGCCATTTCTGATATTTCAGCTACTATTGAGCAATTTTTATGCTAATTTGAGATTTTTCAGCCAATTCCATGTTTTTTTTTTAGCTCATTTCAGCTTTTTCCACTTCCTTCTGATAGTTTAAGCTTCCTTCTACCTTTCAGCTACTTTTCAGACATTTTTGTGCTAATTTCAGCCTATTTAAACCTATTTCATCAATAGGTTTGTAATCATCCAGATAGATAACACAAAAAAAGTTAAATCATTTCATCTGGACTAGTTTCTTTAAGGGAGAAACGTTTCGTCTTCCATTTGGAAAACATCAGTCTGTGTCCTGCCAACCAGATTTGTCCCATAAGTAGCTTTCATTGTTGTGTTTCAAGCCAACCTCCTTTGGAATTTCAGAAGCAAACTTTTAACACATGCAAAATGACCCATCTGTTCAAAACACTCAAATAATCTTGGTTAACAATCAAATGTTTTAGGCCAGAAGGCTAAGCTCCGGGGCTTCAGCGGTCTTGCTCCTCTTGCTGAACCTGTAGAAGGCAGCCCGACCCTGGCCAGCCGTGCCTAATCTGACCCGCTCAGTCTGCCCGTCTCGGACGAGGGGCAGGCTGAGCGCGGCTGACCGAAATCAGACCACCTGCTTCGGATTGAACAAGAGTAGTGCCCCTCTGAAGCCACGGAGCTCGAATGTTTATCGAGAAGTTGCTGAACTTCATCATAATTAATGACCAACCACTATTAGTTGTACAAATGGAAAACGAAGGATTTCACAGCTTTATACTTGCAGCCAAGATATAGTTTACCCTCCAGGAGATATTTATCAGTATAACAGTAGACAATCATAAAAAAGCATTGAAAATTACAAGAAAATTCTATTTAAAAAACAAAACAAAAACAGCTACATTATAAAACAATGTAAATGCCAAAATGGCCGCGCTCAGACCAGCCGCAGCTTCACGAGCTCCCGGTTCATCCCTAGTTTTTAGTAATTTTAATAGTGTTTTTGTACCTGACTCTACGCGTTTTTTGCGGGTGAATTATAGCCGAACTGAACTGTTAAGAATCGGAGCGGATTTACCACAGGGCACAGCTGAAATCAGCAACGAACTCAAATCAGAGCTCGGAAGATTGGAGCTGTTAAGAATATCCTTCTGGAAGCAGACGCGCTCCAGGGGAAAGAAAAGGAAGAGGTGCTCCCGAGGAAAGAAGAGAGGTTGCCGAGCAGGAATTATGACGAGACTGCGGGCAGACGCTAAAACCGGTAGACCCCCGATGCCGGCTCTTTTTCTGTCTAACGTCCGCTCGCTGGACAACAAAATGGATCTACTTCGTTTGAGAGTGACCACGTCGGAGGAGATGAGAAGGTGCTCTGTGCTCTGCCTCACGGAAACGTGGATCTCTGAGGATACACCGGACTCTGTTTATGAGCTGGATAACAGACTCTTTTTCAGAACAGACCGGTGCACCGAGACTACGGGAAAAACACGAGGCGGTGGTGTTTGTATTTACGTGAACAAAGATTGGTGCACGAACTGTTCCGTGATCAAAAGGATTTGTTCAGCTGCCGTGGAGTTGATCACAGTAAGGTGCCGGCCGCATTATCTTCCCCGCGACCATTCTGTAATTCTAATCAGCGCTATCTATATAGCCCCTGATGCTAATGCTAATGACGCCCAGGGAGAAATTCATGACTTACTCACCTCGCTGCAGTGTAAATATCCTGAGGGGCTCTTCATTGTTTGTGGAGACGTCAATCACGTGGACCTTCAAGTCTCCCTCCCAGCCTTCAATAAGCACGTTTTCACAGCAACAAGAGGAGATAAAACGCTTGACCAAGTCTACACTAATGTAAAGGGGGCGTACACGGCGAAGACACGCCCAGCGCTCGGAGCTTCCGATCACTGCTCTTTGATCCTGGCCCCAAGACAGCTCCCCCCACTCAGGCGCTCCAAGCCGGAACAAAGAGAGATAAGAATCTGGCCTCAAGATAGTACCCCCATGCTGAGAGACTGTTTTGAGAAGACAAACTGGTCTGTTTTCAGAGAAGCAGCTACTGATGGGAGCTCAGTTGACCTGGAACTTTATGCTTCCTCAGTCCTGGGCTACATCAGTACATGCTCTGAAAATGTATCCATAAAAAAATATGTTAAATCTTACCCGAACCGAAAACCCTGGTTAAATAAAGAAGTTCGCGCCTTGCTAGCAGCCAGGGACACTGCATTCAAGTCCGGAGATAAAGAGGAGCTAAGAAAGAGCAGGAAAGAACTGGAGGAAGGCATTAAAGCTGCAGTATGTAGCTTTTTTTATGAACATATTTCTTCACTCTGTCACTACCTCCTGACAGACTGATGTTAGCCAGGTAATCTCTGAAAAAAATATATATATACCGTATTCGTCGGCCTATAAGTCGCACCGGAGTATAAGTCGCACCAACCAAATATGCCCAATTAAATGGAAAAATCAACGTATAGGTCGCACCGGCCTATAAGTCGCACCGGCCTATAGGTCGCACCTCACGTGAGCTGGTGTTTTGCCCAAAATGGACTGGCTGCCAAATTGTTTGGAAGGACTTTGTTGAACTTTTCATTAATAAATGAACATTATTTTTTTATATTTTGTGTCTTTCATCATTTATCTTTAAAGATAAACACATAGAAATATATTTTTATTAGCTGACATCACAGTAAAAAACGTGTCTCAGTTTAAAATGATGACAGAAACAGATACTGTATTTATTTTATGGCTTTTATTTATTTATTCAAAACCTTTGAAGTCTTCATCTTCTGTGTCTTAATTAATAAATGAACATTATTTTGGACTGGCTGCCAAATTGTTTGGAAGGACTTTGTTGAACTTTTCTTTAATAAATGAACATTATTTTTTTTATATTTTGTGTCTTTCATCATTTATCTTTAAAGATAAACACATAAAAATATATTTTTATTAGCTGACATTACAGTAAAAAACGTGTCTCAGTTTAAAATGATGACAGAAACAGATACTGTATTTATTTTATGGCTTTTATTTATTTATTCAAAACCTTTGAAGTCTTCATCTTCTGTGTCACTGCACCATTTTTGGACCAGGCAGATGTCAACAGTGTAGGTACTATAAAGGGTTTCTTAGCGCCCATAGCGGCCGAAACTGGTACTGCACCATTTTTGGAGCTTTTGACCAAAGTCACATTATGACCAAAATGTTGGAAAAATCGACGTATAAGTCGCACCGGCCTATAAGTCGCAGGGCTTAGAAATGTGGGCAAAAAGGTGCAAAAAGGTGCGACTTATACGCCGGAGAATACGGTATATATTGTCCCCTTGCTTCTCCAGGTGGTAAATAAGCATTTCTAAAAAGAAAAGGTGACCCACCATTTTCCAGCCAATAAAAACAGAGTTTGTAACCAGCCAATAAAAACAGAGCTTGAATTTGAATCAGCCAATAAAAACAGAGCTTGAATTTGAAATTTAACAGACCACAAGGGGGCAGAGCGGGATCAGAATGCTTTGCCTGTTGAAAATATTTCTAAGTTCTGCAGTTCTACAGAAACTGCATACTGTACCTTTAAGAAGGCCAAGGCCACGTATGCACAGAGGATCGAGGGACAGTTCACCTCACAAGACCCACGGAGCATGTGGAAGGGTATTAAATGCATAACAGATTACAAAGGCAAGAACAAACAATGCCCCAGGGACCCATCTCTGCCTGATGCCCTCAATAAGTTTTATGCACGTTTTGAAGATCCAAACAGACCAGCTAGCACCAGACTCACCTCATCACCAGATGAAGAGCATCTCAGAGTGACCGCAGCAGAAGTGAGAGGCAGTCTCAGAAGGATTAATCCTCATAAAGCAACCGGACCAGACAACATCCCAGGGAAAGTTCTGAAGGAATGTGCGGACCAGCTCTGTGAGGTGCTGGCTGACATCTTCACCACCTCACTTGCACTGGAGTCAGTTCCCACCTGCCTGAAGACCGCGACCATCATCCCAGTCCCAAAGAGCTCCACAGTGACTGGTCTGAATGACTATAGACCAGTGGCCCTCACCCCGATAGTCGCTAAATGTTTTGAGAAACTGGTCATGTCCCACATCAAGGCAACCGTCAACATCAACGAGGACCCTCATCAATACGCATACCGCGAGAACCGATCAACAGAGGACGCCATTTCTTCCGTGGTCCACACTGCTCTCACCCACCTGGATCAGAAGGACTCATACGTGCGTCTGCTCTTCGTGGACTTCACATCTGCCTTCAACACCATGATCCCCCAAACTCTGATAGACAAACTATCTACACTTGGACTAAGCCCCTCCATTTGTAACTGGGTACTAGACTTCTTAACAGACAGACCACAGTCCGTGAAGATCCACAACTTCTCCTCCTCCACCATAACCCTCAGCACTGGCTCTCCTCAAGGATGTGTGCTGAGCCCCCTTCTGTTCACTCTGCTCACATATGATTGTACAGCCACACTTCCAGGCTGTCATATTGTTAAGTTTGCAGATGATACAGCGGTGGTGGGATGCATCACAAACAATGATGAGTCCAGCTACAGACAGGAGGTGGAACACCTGGAGAGCTGGTGCAAAGAGAATAATCTTCACATGAATGTGAAGAAGACAAAGGAGATGATTGTGGACTTCAGAAGGAATAAACACACCCACGCCCCACTGAAAATAGGTGGATCTGCAGTGGAAGTGGTCTCCAGCTACAAATACTTGGGTGTACACATGAATGATAACCTCAGCTGGAGCAACAACACCACCAGCCTGATCAAGAAAGGTCATCAGAGACTCTACTTCCTCAGACGGCTGAGACGTGCTGGTCTGAGCAGCCCAGTTCTCACCTCGTTCTACAGGTGTGCAGTGGAGAGCGTCCTGTGCTCCAGCATCAACGTGTGGCATGGAGGCTGCACAGTTGAAGAGAGGAAAGCTCTACAGAGAGTGGTGAAGGCTGCACAGAAGTCTGTTGGAGTCAGTCTCCCCACCATCACAGACATTTACACCTCCAGATGCAGGAAAAGAGCCACCTGCATCATGAAAGACCTCACTCACCCAGCACACTCACTCTTTGTCCCACTCCCCTCAGGACGGAGGTTGAGGAGCATCAAATGTAGAACCACTAGACTGAGGAACAGCTTCTACCCTGAGGCTGTTAGACTCATGAATAAATAAAATAAAATAAAATAAACACTGCAAAATATCACATCATGCTGATGCTGATCTGTTTTCTTGTTGCTGTGTTCATCTGTGTTCATCTGTGACCATCTGCTCATACAAACTCATGTTCGTGCTGCTGTTTATTTCCACTATATTAGGCTTAGTGTATTACTAGTTGATGTTTTTCTTAGTTAATTCTAGATGTTATTACTGTTTTTCTCTTGCATTTGTTGTTGGATGTAACTGGGACCCCGTGTACATAATCTCGTTTTCATCACATGTACCACATGCGGTGCAAATGACAATAAAGACTCTCTGACTCTGACTCTGACTCTAAAATACTAAAAACAGGAACATGTCTGTTGGTTTTATGTCATGAACTTAGCAGATGTTTAAAGCCATTTAAGTATTATTTATTTTTAATTTAATTAATTCATTTAAAAGAAACAAAATACCCCCCCCAATAAAAAAAAAAATACATTGAATAAAAAGAGTTAAGAAAGAAGAAATAAATTATTCTATCTGCCCCTTATTTAAAAATATATATAAAATACAAGAAAGTTAATTCTCAATAGTCCAGGTATCAAATCCGCTCATTCTCAATCAGTTCATCTGGACAGTTTCTTTTTAGCAGAAACGTTTCACCCTCACTCCAGAGGGCTTCCTCAGTCAGAGTAGTCCAAAGCACACTGAAGTTAACCCACCAAGTAAGCAACTTATGTGGACCAACCAGTTTGCTGTAGCCAAGATGGTTTCTTGGCTACAGCAAACTGGTTGGTCCACATAAGTTGCTTACTTGGTGGGTTAACTTCAGTGTGCTTTGGACTACTCTGACTGAGGAAGCCCTCTGGAGTGAGGGTGAAACGTTTCTGCTAAAAAGAAACTGTCCAGATGAACTGATTGAGAATGAACGGATATATAAAATACATTTAGACAGTCACTTAAATTACCGTAATTACCTTAATATCCACTTTAAAGTTAGGAAAAAAAAACATGTTTTGTGTTAGCAGGATTTAATTCTAACTTTACCCAACATTAATAAAACTTACCTCAAGTTGCCTTTTTGGACATGCATGCATATACTGTATGTGTACAAATCGTACTTGAGAGAACATTATGACAGCCTCATATAAAATCAACAATGATGATGATATCAGAAAGATATCGGTATTGGCCGATATCCAGGTTTAGGGATCGGGATCGGATTGGAAGTTAAAAAATGGGGTTCGGTGCATCCCTACTTGAAACACAGCAATGAAGGCTACTTATGGGACAGAGCTAGTTGACAGGCCACAGACTGATGAAGTTTTCCGGATGGAAGACGAAACGTTTCTCCCTTAAAGGAGCTGTATGTAACTTTTCTAACAATATATTTTTAACATATTTCTTCACTCTGTCACTACCTCCTGACATACTGATTTTAGACAAGTAATCTTTGAAAAAAACTATTGTCCCCTTGCTTCTCTAAAAGCATTTCTAAAAAGCCACAGTGACACGCCGTTAACCAGCCAATAAACACAGAGTTTGTAACCAGCCAATAAAAACAGAGCTTGAATTTGAATTTCAGCAGAGCAAGGGGTAACAGCCATATATGGCTCTGAGGGGGAGGGACCAGAAAAGTGTCTCTGTTCAAAATTTTCCTAAGTTCCAGCGTGTTCCAGAAATTACATACTGAACCTTTAAAGAAACTAGTCCAGATGAAATTATTTAACCTTTTTTGTGTCTATTTCATCAATGTGTTCTTTCTGCTTTCTTCTGCTAATTTAGGCTTGTTCTTCCATTTGGGCATGTTTTTTTTTAGTTTAATTTCAGCTGTTTTTCTGCAATTTCTTCAGCAATAAGCATTCACACTGTGTTTTCACAGGAATTGCCATTTTTCTATTTTTTTGTGTTTTTTGTTGATGTTGTTGTTGTCATTTTAATTAAACTTGTTCAGAAATGTGGGAAAACATCTAAATTAATTTCTTGTCAGAATATCAAATTGTTTTTGTTACACTAAATGCCACAGCCTTTTTAATCATTAAGGCTTGCCTTCAGTTTTTGAAGAACTCTTTTCAGATAAAAAAAATCTATAAAAACACTTGTACAGTAATGGTTTGACAAGTGTGGGATTACAACTTTAAATTGTGTCATTTTAAGGGTTCTTTCGTTGCCTTTTGAGAACTTCACTAGGATTAAGAGGATTGTAAAGCCAAGCAGAAGAACACACAAGGTTAAGCGGCGCACTGTGACCCGGCCTCTGAGCTGCCCATGCTCATGCACAAACCTTGCTCTTTGAGCCCTTTTACACAGACATTTTATATTGATTGCATTTTTTCAG